>CM076581.1:462874531-462978091 GCA_034641835.2 Pinus albicaulis
TCGAATCCATTTTATATTCTTCTAGGCAACTCAAATGTCATTTTTGATGGATTGGAAATATTTCCATGGATATAAACATAAAGAAATTTGTGTAGTAGACAAATTATGAAGGAGACAAATTACCGGATGGTTAGTGAAGAATTTGACCGCACTACTAGCATCCAAAAGTCCCTTGTGGTCTTTAATAATGTTAGGGTGACAATTTGCGGCTAGGTATGCATTCAAAGATGGATTTGTTCAAGCTCTGACTATTATCTTGCAAGGAGTTCCATTTTAGCAAATAAACAAAATTGAATTCCATGAATATTATTCAAATTTCAATCTCAAAAACAATACCCCAAGTAAAACACATCACAACACGGTCGAACAAGAAATCCTAGGAAATAGCTTATAGCCCATCCGCAAGGGGCTTATGCTCTAATTCTTTTCTATTGTCAATTGCCAACATGTATTGTTAATTTTAATCAGTAAGTTGATTTATACCAAAATGGAAGTTGAAGGTCCTTATTATATGCATGTCTAACATTGCTGGGACATGCCTAAAATTCAACAATAGGTGTTGTAAGGTGTTTGAAAACAACAAATAATATTTCATGTCCATGTTTTAGAAATTTAGGAGGAAAATATAAGGGATAAATGTAACTCCACAAGTTTCGATTAACATATGTTTAGCTACAAAAGATCT
Organism: Pinus albicaulis; assembly: GCA_034641835.2. Lineage (NCBI taxonomy): Eukaryota > Viridiplantae > Streptophyta > Pinopsida > Pinales > Pinaceae > Pinus > Pinus albicaulis. Next base: position 462,875,217 of record CM076581.1, read on the forward strand.
CACTATGGCCTAGTTTATCTGCCGCTTTCACTCGATTCGTAATCCTTGGTGGTAATGGAGAACACAAATATACAATCTCAACAACAAATCGCTAGTAACTTAAAAGGGTGTAATAATTTATCCATCTAGCGAAATGGTACGTAGTTCAACCCTTTGAGCTCAATTAGTTTCATGCCACAATGAGTTATAAAAAATAAAATAGCGTCTCTACACCAAATCTGAATCTATCTATATCGTGAGAGCCGAAATCGATAACTCAGCTATTTTTAAGAACTATGGGATAACAATCATCGACGAGTGAATTGATACAAAGTAGAAATAGTTGATGCAAATTTTAAATTCTAGTGACATTATGAGACACAAAAGTATCTAGAAATTCCAGAGAGCACACCAAAAAAATTATATGACAACATCTCTCCAGATAAGAAACTCATTCAACTCAGAAAGAGGAATCTCAAAGACTGGTCATAGTCACAAAATATTTAAGATATCACATACATGGAAACTTACATTTATATTTACTTATATAAATCTACTAAGGAAATATTTCTTGAGATAAATCACATTTAAAAGAATACTTGTATAAGAGAGTTATCTTCAACTTATCTCTGAAACCATGTTCATTTTTTGGGGCACATGCCAGAATTAAATTTTCTTCAACACATATCTAATTCTAATGATCAATTAGCATTAGTTCCACATTTAATTCAATCAATATCATTAAGTAGTTACACTAAAGAAAAATATCAACCAATAAACATGAAAAAGCAGTAGAAATAAACATGATACAAGAGACACATAAATTAGGCCCGAGGCTAGGGAAAAACCCACAAGGGGAAAACCAATAATTTCTTACTCATGAGAGAGAGAGAGAGTTAAATTTCCAACAATATATCCAGATAAAAAATATATCCAAGATAAAAAATAACCAAAGAATGATATCACATATGTCAAACCTATTTCCTTCTTTTCCTCTATTTGTTGTCCTCCTTTCCTCCCCCAAAACTCGCTGGAACAGACATAAAAATATGTGATCCATATTTCCAAATTAGGAGGAATACCTCACATATAAGTAATATTCACAAAGGGTTGAATAGGTGCCTCTAAGGGGACTATCCTGACTAGAACAAAAAGGAGGCTGACTTAAGCTAGTCTTGGATGCAAAATATAAATATAAATTTTCCTTTTTCTTTGCGATCAAAATACCGACCTTGGATACCATATTTCTAACATTCAACATCGAGAAGCCATGAGTATAAAAGGGCTGTGTAGTCAACACGCATGATAATATCACATTCCATGGTGCTATGCATATATCAAGAGGGATTGTTGATCTCATCCATTAAGATGTGTGTGGACCAATGACTAGCTCCACAAAAAGGTAATATTTATTTTCTTTCATTGATGTTCTCTCTAGAAAAATTCAGATTTACTTTACAAAGACCAAGGATGAATTATTGAGTAACTTCAAAGAATTTAAAGGTCTTGTGGAGAATTAGATAGCTAAGAAGATTAAGGTGTCTAGATTTTACAATGGATGAAAGTACAACTGTAAGGAACTTGGGCTTTTGTAGGGAAATAGGGATCAAGAGGGAAATGCCAATACCTTACAAACCTTAGTAGAATGGGGTTGCATAAAGGAAGGATGGATTCATAATAAAGACAACGAAGACTATCGCTCATGATTTAGATTTTCCCATGTATCATCATATAGAAGCATGTAATACAACTGTTTACATTTTGAACAAGTGTTTTCACGAGATATTGAAGAACAAGACACTACAAGAAGTTTTTACTAGTGGAAACCATAGGGATCACACTTTCGTGTTTTTGGATGTTTAGTGTATATTTATATTCTTGAGGAGAAGATATATAAGCTTGAACCTTCTATTGTGAAAGGTATATTTTTTGGTTATATTGCGTCCTCCAAGGCTTGGAGGATCTTTCTTCCATCATAGTGGAAGACAATATTGTGTGAAGATGTAAAGTTTGATGAGGATGCCTGGTCTTGTAAGTCTCAAGTGCTGGCCATGGATGTTGAGTAGGGATAAAAATTTTCTGTCCCATGTGAATAGGAAAAATAAAATTCAAATAAGCAAGGTTCAAATTAAGGAACATAGTGTGTTTTACTCCAATTTAGCTAAAAAACTGAGATGGATTACCTAGATTTTGCAGGAAGAACTGGGGAAAATAGGAGCACCAAAGACCTATTTTTGGGTGAGGGGCCCATGTATGCATGTTGAAGAAGTCCCTTTATGGGTAGAAGTAGGCACCACATACATGTTAGTGAATGATTGATGAGTACTTATTTTAATTTGGGCTTCACCAAGGTTTCTACAGATCCTAATATTTATTACTTGTTTGATAAATCTGATATGCTTTTCTTGGTCCTGCATGTATATGATTTGATCCTTATATAGTTCTGCATGAGACTTATTGCATGGTGTAAGAAGAATATAGCCAACGAATTTGATAATATGAAGGCACATACGCAATTTGTCACCGTCCCTGCAATCCCCATCTCGCCCATTGGAGGGTCATTTATGTGATCAATAAGCAGTGTCATGCCTTGCAAATACCATCATTGCATCCCTTTCCATGAGGACAACATTCCTTCTGTTGATCATTTCCTGAGCAGACCCCTAAAAACACCTATTTTTGCCTTGGCGCTGGTAGCCCGTTATGTACTCGCGCCAATGGGGGAAAATTAACACTGAGCCCACGCCAATTGGCGCTCTGTCCCAGTGTTGCACCCGCGCCACTCTGTTTATGGAAAGTTTTTTAAAAAAAGAGGCGAAGTTTCGATTACAACAACTTCGTGGATGAGTCATCAGGAGTGGTTTCGACTGAATAACCATGACCTTCCTCCTTTGGCCTCTTGTTTCCACCTTATGGGGAACCTCCCAAGGGATAAGGCCTCCCTTCCACTATTGTAGGGATCCCAACCTCCTCCTCTCCTCTATAAATATAGCCATCTTCCATTGATGAAGGGGCTGAATGGCTGAATGGCTGAATGGTTGAGTCTCCAAGAGCCTTCATAGCCTAAAGAATGCTGCAAGAGCCTTGATAGTCCTCATAGAGCCAAATCAGTAGCAAGGAGATTATTGTCAAGACAACCGAAGAGAGAGGCTTGTCCCATTCCCGACGAGCTTTACCGAGACGTATTCCGCTGTCGACCCGCCGAAGGAGGATTCAACGTCAGAGCCAGGTTGTATCTTTCTTTGTATTAATTAATGATAAGCGACTTTGGTTATGGTTCCACTCGTATTGTTCATTGTGATTATGAGTTGTATCTTCTCTGACTGATACATAATTGCATATATTGGGTTTACGCTTGTGTGTTCATTGTGTTTCTTGTGTGTGCAGGTGTTCGATTGCAACAAGTGGGAGAATTGTGATTTGCCGGAGCAAGGAAACAGAAGCGCTATCTTCTCTACAAACAACAGCGTTGGACTTAAGGTAGGCCTTCTTCGCATTTCGTCTATTGCAATTAGGAACTTGCGCCTAGCGTGATACGATTGTTGCTAGATCCGATCTAGCTTAGGATCGTCTGTCTCGTAGAGGAAATTTACCTCTATAATGTATACATCATGTCTGATTGCTATTTTGTGCGGCTAGAGGTTTGGTGGGGTACATGTGATGTTTTTATTGGACAGAGAAGTCCAAAGTAGAGATTCTGAAGAGATTTCAAATGCACAATATTGTAGACAATTGGCCATCCTGTGGTTGGAAATTTGAAGTTACATGGTGATTTAGATTTAGTTTTGTAGATCCTTTTTTGTGTAGGAAGTTTATTGCTTCTCTTATTTCTAGTGAATACTGGGCCTGATATATGTTTTGCAGCAAATAGTTTGAGTGGAGCATTGGCTTTAACCCAAGATATCATGGATTGTTGAAATAATGTTCTACAACATTTGTATAAGAACCCATTACTCTGGATGAGGTAGGTTTTATGATGGTGTGAGTTGATGCTACAGGTTTTATTGATTTTGAATGGCAGGAGATGGAAGTGCTGTAAAGAGAACTATGGGATTTTGTTTCGCCTGAGATATGCATGATATCTTCATTTATCACGTAAACATGCAACATTCATTAATCTAAATGGAGGAAGAGTATATGGCAAGACAACATGCTAGTTAAGTGGCCATATGGCTAATGTTGATATTAGAGTTGACTTATCGTATGTTAGGCCTTTGGAGTCTTGAGAAACTAGTACTTTACAATTTCTCCAAGCATATAGATATCTGACACCATTTCCTTAGAGACAGTTCAGAAGGTAGCACTGGTCTTAGATTATGTTCCTTCATATTTGCAGGTTGTAGAGATTTTGACAAAGCTCCTAGCTAAGGGGAATTTCGAAATGCTGAGAGAGAGATATGGCTTGGTGGATATCGATTTGCTTGCAAAGGCGGAGTGTTAGTTTTCTGTATCCGTGTTGCTGAACTGTTGTTCTCTTTAGCATCATGCAGTCACTAGTTTAAACAGAGATGTAAAACCTTGGCTATGTGCAACACTTTGAGTAATGATGATCGATGGTGCTGCAATGGATATGTAGAGAGGTAAATATGTATGCATTTTCTAACCTTAGAAAATTGGCAGCCTTAGATAATTTCAGTTTTATGATTTTCTTTAATTAAAAATTGCTATCCTATTTTGCATTTAACATTTCCAGATTTTATGAAAGTACATGACTTAGGAAGTCTTCTAGATTTAGAGTAGGCACTATGTTTGAGTTGGTGTCCACATTTAAAGCATGGGTTCTATATTCTAGGAGGATTGGCTCTTTATTCTGTGGATTCTCTCATGTAGGAGGGTACATCTCTAGGTAGATATAGAGTTAGAGTTTCACAATCACTTCTAAATCTAGGCACACTACAGGGATAAACCTTTTCTGTAAATCCATGGCCTTTTTTAGTGTATAAAATAAAGACAGGGTTGGGGAATTAATTCATTCAATTTTGAGTCATTGTAGTGTATTCCTTCTTTCTAAGTTTATATTAGAGAGATGTGATCGACAGTTCATATTTGTACTTGGTGTCATCATTTTCATAGTGTTGTGTTTATAGATCTCATGTTCCTTCAACCACATTTATGATAGGTTTTCATTTTTTCTGTTACCTAGGATTTGTATAGAGTGTATATCTAGCTATCATGATCCAAGAAACCAATATCTAAGCTACACCCAATAGAGGACCATAAAGCACCCCTTACAATAAAATACAAATAAGAAGAACAAATTTAGTCCATATAAAATGACCATCTAGGAACTGCCATGCTCATTCCATTGACATGAAAAATAATATAATGAAAACAATGTAGTATTCCATTAACGTATATAGCTCCCAACTAATATATGTACAACTGGAATTGCAGAATACTTAAACAACTACATTTATCAAATTTTCACAACAAAACAACTCCATTCGAATCCAGAATTTATTCATACATATGTGCTTGTCCTTGTCTTTTACATAACTTGTATAGAAATATTTTGAATGAATTTTGCAAATTTGCATAGACAACTATTCTACTAGGCCTGTCCACTAGAATTTATCAGTAATTATGTAGATGCATCCATCCTTAAATTTAACAGTGAATGGGGAAATATTGTGGAAATATCCCTCATCTTTTTCATTTCAGCACCCTCAGTGACTTCCTAGACAAGTGCAATAACAATCACAACAAGGCTTATTAGCTTTCTCCAATGTTGATAGGTGCTAATGATAGTTTGTGCATAAGGTGAGGAAATTCCAATAGCTATTCATACATACATGTTTATTTATAATTTTATAGAGCCTTTTTTAATTACTAGAGTGAATAGTCCTTGCATAGGAGAAAAGCTTTTCTATAGTGTCTGAAAAACTTTGACATAAGTACATATTTTGATATCCGACCTTGTAACTTGACTTGGGTAGCTGAGCGAATGGATCAAGGTTCTGAAATGTTGGTTTGCTAGATTTCACGTGTTGAAGCTCACCAAAACTTGACAATATACAAGCACCAAATGCCTTAACTTTGTTATTTTATTCAATTGTTCCAAACTCAACTGCATACCAATATAGTTTAGTAAGATGCCAAATTTATTTATCTGATGTGCCTAGTGATGTTAAGCCAATAACCTGAGCAAGATCAACAAACCCATGGTGTACTAGCATTGGCATGTGACCAAGTATCTCATGGAAAATGTCAAGTTCAAGAGTGTACTTTGGATTTCTAATGTGATGAATATGCTATGTTGAATGGAATGTTTTGAAAGCTAGTCCATTCAAAAATTGACGTGGGTGAAACAACCCTGCAACAGGTCTTATTTTCCATCCAGTGTAACGTTGCAAAAGCTATGCACAAAACCCATGCCAAAATTGTTATATACAGTGGCAGAAGTCTCCATCCATAACCAAAGATAAATACAGGCTATCAAAAACCATTATACCTATGAAAGTTATTCTAGTTGAGGAATTCTTTTGGGAGAAAATTTGAAAAGTGGAAATGATTCCAGATACTCTTTGCAAGCATGAATAGGCTACAATTCACTAAGTTTTTTAAGGACTTCTGCCCAAACATGAGCTTCTTCAGTGGTATAGTTGATCTTAGGAATGCGTTCTCCTCTACAGAAATCAAAATATCTCATGATTTTGAAGTAGTTCAAAGCACATGAAACTACAAAAACTAATCTACATTTGTTCTAATAACCAAGGGTAAATGCATTTTTTTCTATCTTTTGATTTCTATTTCCACTATATTGAACATGTTGTGGTAATAACATTAAATGGTACCCAAGAATGGGATAAAAATTACTTACATTTTGTGTTTTTTTTCCAAATCAACAATAAATGACCACCTTCTCTTGTATTCTTAGTCATGGTATCCCTATAGATCAATTATTAGGATGAAACAATTTAAGTCGTATAGCTCAGCTTGAAACAAGTTCAGTTCAAATTCTATAATAGATATCCTAATGAGTGTAAGACTACATGAAATCCCACAAAAAACAATAGTGGTTGATGCATTTGTACCGTACTTCATTTAATATATCACCGATCAAGAAGACAAAATTAAAAGTTCCAATGTGTTGATAAAATCTCTACATAAAAATGATATTAAATTCCACGAGAGGGAAAATTAATGAAGTTAAAATAAAGCATTTAGAAAATTTCATCAGGAAAATCACGTGTCAATTTAGTTTATAGTGTACAAGGATCTAAAATGACTGTCAAGCATGGAATCTGCAACAACAAATAAACCCACCAGACCACCTGAGTCCTTACAAGTGTACAAGAAAATATGGAAGAAATTAGAATCTTTATAATAGTCTGTCTCATAAGCTGTAAATTTCACTTTGTTTGGGTTTTTGGTTCCATTTAGTCTAAATGAGATTTTTTTTTGTTGGTTTTATATTAATGAATATATGATAAAAATTTCATAGGAGATGTCGAAGAGGAGAATCTTAAAGAATAGAAACACACCAATGATCCTTATACTGTAAAAATTGTTTTGTCACTTTGATGGTGAATGCAACGGGGAATACCTAAGATAGATCAACCATCTCAACTATCAACACTTGGGACATTATTAGCACACACAGAAAGAGTAAATAATTATCTGCATAAGAAGAGTACAATTTTTTGTCCCTTTTTGTCCCAACATAGGGAGAAGTGTCAAAGTCCATGACTTCTGATCACACAACAATAGACAACAAAAATGGAGATGTTAATAATGGGAACAATAAGGTGTTACCTTGGGTCCAAGACCTAGATATCCAATGCCTTTATTGCCTTCTAATGGTGGATATGGAAGGGGAAACTTTAGTTTCTTGTAATTTTGTTATATATATATATATATATATAGTTTGGCAATATCGTTTAATATTTCTACTTTGAAACATTTTTTTCAAACAAAGGTTTTGAATTTGTTATATTTAAGTTTGTTGAAGCGGCCACAAGGGCTCTTGAGGATTCAAACAAAAATATTGATGTAAGGAACAAATATGTGCATTTTTTAATCACTGTTGGGATTATTCTTTTTTGGGAAGTTTAAAGGATAGACTTGAATTATTTTGAAAATTATAGTATGGAATCTGTATCTTCTTTTGACATGTAGGGAAGGTCAGTTAAAATGAAACTTGTAGTTGAGGGCCAGAAGGAAAAGGCCGCTTCACAACCTGTACCGTCCTTCCAAGTACAATTGAGACCACATGTATAGCCAGTTATGTAGCAATGAACCCAAACTTTCCATCATATGCAAGGTCACAACTACCTCCTCCTACTCAAAAATCATATCTTACAGGGCTACTTTCATATGCTCCAAAATCTTCTTATGTTACACAACCTTTATATGGACCTACATTCGCAGGACAACTTGCATATACATGGCCATCTGCTGCTCATGAAGCTGTAGCACCAGTGCAATACAACCCCCACTATAACCAATATTTAGCCTTTCAACCTACATAGTCCAGCCAACCTAGATTGCCTATAATAGGTACCACAACTGCACCTATCCCTCCGTACTATGGTCCCTCATGAACTTGAATATATGATGGTAAAAGATTTTCCTCATTATTGATGATTAAGACAATTAAAATTGGCTTCAGTACTTAAAGCTCCCATTTTAATTTTTGGTGCTTCAAAAGAGTCACTTTTTGGAGGTATGTATATTTGGGAAGCCCTTGCTAGTCCCAGGTGCAAGATTTCATGTCTAATCCACATGTTCATTTTTTATACTGAATTTACCTGATCTGCAAGATTTTTAATCTTTATAGTTAAATTATAATGCCCATTTTTTTCCTCTATATATCATTTGAGTTCTATATTAATTTTTGGGGGATTCAGAAGAGTTACATTCCAGAGGTGTGTATATTCAAGGAGCCCATGTGAGATATGTGCGATGGATTTCGTGTTGGCTCCATCATGTTCACTCTCTTTGTTTAATTTCCTACTCTACATGATTTTTATCTTTAATCATCATAGTAGTTATAATTCCTATTTTTGTCAATTTTTCTTAGATGTATACAATTTTAAAGTTCTTTTGTAATTTTTTTCATCCGCAAACTTGTATTAGAGGAGCCATAGAACATGGGGACTTTGGGTTTTTATTTTGGTTAGTCTCAAGTTTAAGAAATAGGCTTTGATGCTATTTTTTAAGCCTTGAACATATTAATCATGTGAAGGTTTCTCTCTTGTTCTAAAAAAATTATGTTTTGCATCTACTGGACGATTGTTTGTGCCAACTGAGCCAACGAAATCTAAAAGACTTTACAAAGTTTTATAATTTAATTAGAGTTTTATAAAATTTATAAAGTTTCAAGCTATAATTCATTGTAGGGTATTAGCTCAATGGAAGAGCACCTGATTTACAAGCAGGTGGTTGGTGGTTCGATTCCCTTGTGCCCTAATATTCATAGGGAATGGTGACAATCATTATTCATCCCTATATATGTATCAATAATGAGGCTGTTTAAGAGCCATCATCAAAAGTAATTTTTTATATATGAAATGGTGACAGTTAATGAACGTCGCCGTATATATTAATCAATAGTGAGGGTCATGAAAGGTCCATCATCATAAATAATTGTTGTTCATATGAAATGGTGATGGTCACTATTTGCCATTATAACCATTATTCGTGATGAACCTTGAATGTCACCACAACACCTATACTTTTGGTGACAGGACCTTTGGTGACATTTAGTTTTTGGTGATGGAAGCTATTTTGACCGTCACCATTGATCTTAGGTGACATTTTTCGACCCTCACCAAAATATGAAAAGATGACGGTCAACGAACGTCACCATATATATGCATCAATAGTGAGGGCCATCAAAGGTCCATCACCATAAATCAATGTTCAACATATGAAATGGTGACAGTCATTATCCATCATTATAGTCATTATTCATGACAGACCTTGAATGTCACCACAACACCTATACTTTTGGTGACACCACCTTTAGTGAAGTTCAATTTTTTGTGATGAAGCCATTTTTGACTCTCACCAATGAGCTTATGGTGACATTTTTTGACCCTCAGCAATGACCTTTTTTGTTGTAGTGGATGTTGGATATATATGGTATTGTGTACATGTTTTTTATGTAGTTCTATGTACAAATGGTGTTGTGTGCATGTTGGATATGCAGTGTTGTGTACGTATGGTGTTGTGCACATATTGGATATGCGGTGCTGTGTACATATGGTGTCGTGCGCATGTTGGATAAGCAATGTTGTGTACATATGGTGCTTTGTGCCTGTTGCATATGCGGTGTTGTGTACATATGGTGTGGTGTGCATATTGTACATATGGTGCTATGTACATGTGGGGTTGTGTGTATGATTGTACATGTGGTATTGTGTGTATGTGGTGTCATGTACATGTTGTACATCAGGTGTTGTGCGCAAGTGGTGTTGTGTACATGTTGTGCACATGTCATGCATGTGGTGATGTGTACATGTCATGCATGTGGTGTTGTGTACACGTTGTGTAGGTGGTGTTGTGTACATGTGGTGCTATATATTGGTGGTGTTATGTACATGTTGTACATATGGTATTATGTGCATGTCATACATGTTGTGTTGTGCACATGTGGTATTGTGTGTATCTTGTAGATGTTGTTTTGTGTATGTGTGGTACTGTGTGTATCTTGTAGATGTTGTTTTGTGTACGTGTGGTACTGTGTATGTGCATTGCATAATAATGGTATCATGACATGTGTATTCATTGTGTTGTACTATGTGTATGTATATGTATTATGTTGTACATCGAGTGTAGGTGTATGTGTTATGTTGTGTTGTACGTCGGGTGTAGGTGTATGTTTTGTGTTGTGTTGTATGCCAGGCGTAGGTGCATGTATTATATGGTGTTGTATTCCGTGTGTGGTTGTATGTGTGTGATGTGCACTATGTGTATGTGTACGTGGTTGAATATAAGGCACTGGGTGTTTTTCGAGTGTGGAAACCGATCCGATGTGCATATGAAAATGATAAAGAACAATGGTAGAAGATAAGGATCGATTAAAGGACAAGTATCAATATTTTATTTCAGTTTTAATTATGCATGTCATCTATGATTATAGTTTATGATGATTACATGTGATCTATGATTTTGGTTTGTGATGGTTACATGTGATGTATGATTTTGATTTTGATGGTTTCGTTTTGAGCTAACTGGATGTGACATGTTTATAGATGATGATTTGATCAAACAACTAGTTTGACTTGTTGTGACAGGAAGTAAAAATGATTGCAAGTGTACCCCATTGACGAGCTACCAATGAGGTATGATGTGAGTTTATTTAAATTTATTTTGAATTTAATGGAAATAATGTGCTTGTTATTGGAAAGCATGAAAATTCCCGGTTTGGGTGGTTGGAAACTGACTGCAATAATGTTAGCAGTAGCAGTGAAAGGAATTGGAACAAGCAACAGTGTGCTGGTAAAGCACTCCATGAGCAGGGCCATTGTGGTACATTGGTACCCAATAGTGTCCATCTATTTCATTGATCATGTTATGACCGGTATGATGGTTTTGAGGTAGGGATATAACTTGGTTTTTGTACCTTCCAATGCAAGGAAACCTTGCCAAGGGAGGGGTTGCCTAAGGGCCTGTCTAGATGAGAAAGGGATGCCCACGAAACTTGGAAGGTGTGTTACTACATGGAAGGGGGTGACCGGATTGCCCGAGCGACTATGTAGCAGAGAAGGGAAGGCCGGGGATGGATTTTTTTTATCATTAACATTTCCAGATGGAATCAGATGCATAGTGGGAGTGTGCCTTGGAACAATAAGTCGATAACCATTCATTGAGAGGACAAGTGGTGCAGGATTGTAGCGCTGGAAATTGGCTATAGATTTGAATTTGGTAGTGGATTTGGACTTTCTGGGAAGGAAGTGAATCCTGGTACTACTTTTTAGGGTGGAGGTGTGATCTTATGGATTCCCTTGTTGATTGATACATGCATCATATCCTTTTATTTGTTGGTTGAGAAAATGCACATATGTGTATATTATTGTAAATATTGTATCAAGTTGTGTTATAAAGCTCCATAGATAGTATGATTATTTGTTGGTTGAAGAAAATGTGCATGAGTATATGTGGTTGTTATTGTAATACCATAATGAGATATGTTATAAAGCCGCAATAAGTGATATGTTTGTCATGTTTTCAACAGTGGTCATTGTAAATATTGCAACGCACTGAGTTATAAAGCTCCATGGGCAGTATGTTTTGTTTTCAATGGTTTGCTGGTTATAGGTGTGATTGAACACCGAGGAGGATGTTCCCCCAAGGGGGATGGTTCTGTAACAACCCTGGTTGAATTTCCATGTGAAAACATATAATACCAAGGTCGTGGGACATGTATTCCAAGTTTAATAGTGGGAAAAACATCCTATTGAGTGTCACTTTCGGCTTATTATGGTTAAGGAAACTAAAAAAAGCAAAGAGGCATTAATTAGCATTTAATTTATGAAATTAATGGAAAATAGGAGAAAAGGAAGGTGAAAGGTCACAAGTTGCATGCGAAGAGGAAATTGAAGGAAAATAAAGAAAAATAAAGAAAATAGAGGCCTCATTGATAAAAAGGTTTCCGAGGATCAGTTCATGGCTTTTGCTTGGTTTTTTTCAGTGTCAAATTTTGTCAGTTTAGTCTTTGGATCTCTCTTTCATTCTCTCATTATCTTGCACACTTAGAGCACTCTTGGAGCACTATAGTACTCACTTGGAATTAGATAAAGAAGGAAAAAAGAAAACAAGAAACACAAGGGAATAGTTGGATCAATGTCTACAACTGGATTGCTTGCAGGTATCAAGATGCATGTGTTATTTCCTTGCTAGTTTTGGCATTCATGGTACATGCATGTTTTTATTTGGTTATGATCTATCATTGGAATGAAGTATTGTTTGGATTGATAATGGTTTTACTTAGCCTTTCCATTTCCTGGATATCCATGGTGTTGTGGGGTTTCCCTTTTCTTTTCTAATTGGTGCACATGGTCCTTATTTGTGGGTTTAGTTACTAGTTCCTAGAAGCTTTGGTTGGACAAACACACTTGGAGCCTTGAAACAAATTGGGTTCAGTTACTAGTCTTGGAAGCCTTGGTGGCTTGAGTTACTAGTCCTAGAAGCCTTTGTTGGACAAATGCTCTAGAGCCCTTGTTGGATCTATTTACTAGTCCTGGAAGCCTTGGTTAGACAAACACTATGGAGCCCGATGACAATTATGGGTTTAGTTACTATCCTAGAATTCGGGTTGGAACAAATGCTCTAGAGCCTTCGAAAACTTGGATGGAGACCGATCTAGTGATGGTTATTGATGTATGACTATGAAGTGGAATAATTGGTTGCGGGTAGAGATGGTTTTCCTATGGAAGCCCTGGTTTGGTTTTGTTTGGTTTATTCCATGAGATCCCACATTCATGCTTGGAATATGGGACTGGCTGAAAGAAATATTTGTTCAACTGAGTATATGGTCAGGTGGTACGTGGAAGTCCCTGATTTCGTTGGAATTTTCATATGTTAATAAGAGGTATTTTCTATTTTTATTCATGTATATATGTATTTATTATGATGATTATATTATGATTGAGTTTCCATGGTTTATATGTTTGTTGTTGACTAGTTTATATGCTGGTTATATGTTGGTTACATGATGTATGTTTTTTATGTCTCTTGACATGTTTGATGAATATATGAATGGTTGACGAATGCATGAGCTAATAGATGTTATTGTAGCTATTATGAGAGGGCATTCAACCTTCTTGATGATTCTCAGACAAGTTTCATATCTCTATATTTATATATGTAATTATGACATGTACATTATATGTTCATGATGTGTTTGACGAAATTTCTGTCATGGCTAGGCTTGGTTAGGCCAAGTCCTTGATAAATTTTTGTGTTAGAAGCTTTGTCTTGGTTTCATTTATGGTTTTGGAAAGTCTCATCAAGTTTTGAACAGTGATTTAGAGTCTAGCCTTGAAATGGTGGAACAAATTTCACGGTCTCAAGCACATAATTGGTTGAAAAAGACATCAGTCACACCCTTGTAGTGGTTATGCATGTGACTGGAAGCCTATAGTCGCATGGATGTAGAATTTTGCATGTGACTAGGAGTCCAGACCAATGAAAATGCGATTTAACTCAGGGTTTGGACACTTGGAAGGGTGGTTTAGCCCTTGGGGCTCTTGTAACACCCGAGGAAGGTCAGTAAGGTTTTGTTTTGTCGATTCCACTACCTTAAGGTGATCTAAGGTGTTGAATCATATCATAGTAACTCTTTGTCACATATTTACGCCAGTGGATCAGTAAAGTTGGGTAAGTGTGGGAGGAGGGTGTTACAAAAAGGAGGGTAAGATCAAGCCCTTACCATGACACATGAAGACGATAATAATCCACCACTGCAAGAAATAGTGGAAATCCCTTAAGTGATTTAGAGAAATGAGGCTGAAGTCTCACACAGAAAATTAAAGGATCAAGTGATAGGCTCTGGAAATAGCTTGACAAGGAAAATGTCACAAATAACAAGCTCGGTCAATGAGATTACTAGTTAAGAAATAAAGAGCATCAAGAAAGGGAAAGAATGATATTAAAAGAAGGAAGCTAGAGAAGTAGAGGCGAATGAAAATAAAAAATGTGGAAATCAACCCCAAATTACTGAAGTCCTTAAGGTAGTAAAATCTTAGGAATGTGAACACGCAAGATAAGGAGGAAATAAATACAACCCTCCAAGAAAATAATGGAATTCATTTCATGGAATATAAGGGATTTGGGAAACCCCATAAAATCCATGTGTGTCAAAGACAAAGTAAAGCAAGAAAAACCACAAATTCTCCTTCTTCAAGAAACAAATTTAGAATAAATAGAGCTCTTTAACTATGCAAGAAAATTTTGGAGAGAAAACATTGGGGTATATCGAAGTTCCCGAGGGGATTTATAAGGTTTGGTGACTTTCTGGTTGGATTCTTTCTTCACTTTGAAAGATAGTATCAAATCTAAATATTGTATAACAATTATACTAGAAACAAAATATATGAAGGACATGATTTCAATAATCAATGTTTATGCTCTAGTAAATTATGAAGAAAAAAGTGAATTATGGGAATCATTGATCTCATTAAAATAGGCTCATTGGCATTTAGATAGTATAGTATGAGGGTATTTTAACATAATCCTCTTCTCTTCAGAGGAGCGAGGTGGAAAATTTGTCAAGGATCCCTTCAGGGAAAGAATGGAAGAGTTGGAGAGCGAATGTGATCTAATTGACATAGTGAAAAAAAGGAAAATACACATGGAATTGAACAGAAGAAGTGGATAAGGTCACATTGTAGCATGGTCGGATTGTTTTTTGCTCCATAATAATTCATTACTAAAAGGAATGGATTGTATCTCCTCGATATTGACACAAGGAGATTAGGACCATCGGCCAATATTGTTGGAGATTGACCCACCATAAAAATTAGGTCTTATTATGTTTCTATACAATCTAGGATGGCTGACAGAAGAAGGGGTATATGATTTAATAAAACAAGTTTGGATAGCTCCAGTGTGATGATCACCTTCCTTTTTTTTGGAATCAAAGTTAAGAGCAGTGAAGAAAGCCCTTCTAACTTGGGAAAAAGATAAATATATTCCCATAGGGAAGAAAAGGTTTGAGCTAGTAAAGAAAATAGAGAAAACCAAAATTTCATCGATACCAATGCAATGGAGAACTGGAATATTGAAAGGCAAAAGGAAGTGAGTAGACAAGTTTATTCATTAAACAAACAAGAGGAGGAGTACTAGAGGTCAAAGTCAACAAGTGTATGGTTGAAAGTTGGAGACCATAATACAAACTTCTTTGATAAGGAAGACAAGGCTCAAGAAATCTGAAATAGCCCTTGAAGGTAAGCCTAAAATATAATCCCACTATGATATAAAGCAGGAGGCCTTTCTAAATTTCCAGTCCCTTTATGCTGAAGATAAAGAAGTATAGATGGATAAGGAAAGGGAGTTCCTTTCATGTTTTCTAACGATTGTCTCAAATCATGATAATTAGTAGCTAACTAAGGAAAACGAAGAAGATGAGGTAATAGAAACAATTTGGTCCTTGAATATAATATGAGCCCCTGGACCTGTTGGATTCACAATTAATTTCTTCCAAACCTTTTGGACTCTAATAAAAAAGGATATTTTGAGAATGTTAAATTGGAATGTAAAGAAGGCCAAAATTTGAGGGAGCACCAACTCCTCCATTTATTTGATTCCAAAGGAGTTAAAACCTATGAATTTCACTCGCTTTAGGCATATCTCAATTTGCAATGCAACATACAAAATTCTCATGAAAATATTGGCAAACATATTAAATAAACACTTTTCGAAAATAATATTTAAAATCAAGGAGATTTTATGCAACATCGCCAGATTTTAGACAATGTAATCCTTGTTTAGGAAGCCATCCATTCAAGCAAGGAGAGAGCGGATCTTAGTTTTGTCACTAGATTATATATGGCTAACAACTTCAGCTGGTTAAGGCATTCCTTCTCATTTTTAACTCTTGATAAGTTGGGTTTTAACAATGTTTTTATTCGATGGATAAAGGCTTGTACCAGAGCCCTTGGATTGCACCCCTAGTAAATGGAAGGCCCACTCCTTTCTTCACAGCCACCAAGAGTTTAAGACAAGGATGTCCCCTCTCCCCTCTTTTGCATATATTTTTTGTTGAAAGATTCAACATAAAATTAGAATGAGAAAGAATGTAAGGACGAATACTGAGCCTTAGTATCACGCGAAATGTGAAGGAAGTTAATCATTTTCAATTTGTGGATGACACCCTTCTGATCCATTTTGAGTATATTCAAATCCATTTTAACCTCCTATTTATATCTCTCAAGTGGTTTGGGAATAAAACGAAGACTCATCTCTTTGGGTGGAAATAATCCGAGTCTTATCTGAGAGAGATTTCCTCAGTATTAGATTTTCTAGTGCAAATTGAATCAAAATTATTTAACTATTTAGGATTTCCAATATTATTAGGAACACCAAGCATGGAAGATTGGGACAAATTCCTACAAAAATTTAAAAAGAATATATAATCATGGGGAGCACGATGGCTCAATGCGTTCTTAGAGTTTTTCTTATAAAATTTGTCTTGTCTTATCTAAATATTTATTCGTGCTGAAGTCTAATAGCATCTAAGAGCTTGGTTAACTAGTATGCAGATTAATTCATAAATTCCTTTGGTAGGGAGGGGAAGACAATGAGAAAAATTCCCACCTCATGAATCAGAACAATCCACATTCCTAAAAGCTATGTTGGATTAGAGATTAAAGACCCAAAATTAATGAATCTCACTTTAGGAGACAAAATGGTATGACATCTACTATATGATTCAAAGGACTAGTGGAAACAAGATATTTTCATAATAATTGACTACTCAGGGCAGAAAAGTGGAATGAGCAAGGATTAGATCTAAGATTTGGAAACTTTGCAAAGTTGTGATGTCAATAATTTTGGAGAATTTGGGCTGGAAAGCTAGTAATGGAGCTTGAATCAACATATGGAAGGATAATATCTCCTCAACAAGGTTGTTGGGAGAATGATAAGATACGAGTGGGTTAGAAAACTAGATGAGAAATCAATGACACATGAGACTTAAAGATATATCTCGCACTGGGATGCTCAAGGTGTCTAGAAAGGATGGATATACCTTAGTTTACCTCCAATTTTTTCAACTCTTTGAAGTAAGGTGATTAATACATTTGGTGTTGTGCAGTTATCTGGGTATTCACCCCCGTGGGGTTGAAGTAGACAAAAACATAATGTTACGAATGAATCACCAGAATGATGGAGTTCTCTGCTGTGAGAAGAAGTTATCTGGGCATTCGCCCCTCCAAAATTGAAGCAAGCATACACAAACAATTAAAGCTTAGATCCAGATTCAACAAAATAAAAATAAGTGTGGTCAAGATTCCAACCAAGTGTGTGTTTTGGAGGAAGGTGAAGTTCAAGGAATTATCTGGCCTATACAACCATACGAGGGGTGGATAAGGTAAGTTTTACGCACTTCATCCAATCCCTGGATAAGTTAGAAAATGTGTTTAAGCTTTCGGTCCCATCCTAAGGTCGTAAGGAGTGAAATGTTAAACATTAGCTCTGAAGGAAAGTTAAAGGTTAGATTAAAGCACCTAGGATCCACTAGTTATAAAGAGTAAGGTTGTGAAAAAAATATTGGATACCAAATTTAGTGGTTAATAACATATTAACCAATGATCATGGAGAACAATCATATACTCCAGGGAACATGAAGATAAAGGATTTTGACCATAATTTTGTTTCCCATTTTCCAAAATATAGTTAAGTGATTAAAGGTTGTTTAAAGGGAAAATTTAAGGTGCAACATCTATAAAAGGAAATCATACGGTGTACGAAAAAAGTTCCCATACAGAAAAAAGAGCAGTAGCTATTATAACACACAAAAGTACATGTAGCTTATATTGAAGAAGGATAAAAAGGGGGTATTTTACAATGAATAATGTGGATTTGAACTGAGAAAAAGCTAAATACAAGTGTCGATTAAAGGTTGAGTGTGTAGATTAGCAGAGATATTGAGCCGTTGTGAGCTTGAGAATTGTTGATCTGAAGTGTTGAGAATTAATTATTTGTAGTGAAGAAAGTCAAACTAGTGCAAATCAGTGAGGGAGAGGTCATGATTGTATGTGTAGCTTTAATTGAATCAGATAATCCAAGAAACACATGTTAATGCATAATAGGAGAAGTAGATCTAAAATGAAATTTTTTGTGAGTGCAATATTTTAATTATATGGATATGGATCTGAGTTTGAAAGACATTGAAAAATGGATCTAAGTGGTGGAGCAGGTTGTCACCTCTAGATCAGGGGATTGGAGTCTCCTTTAGGTTGGTGCTTATAGATATTAAGGGGTTGGTTCCTCTAGCAGGATGGTTCTCACAAATAGTGGGATTTGGTGCTTCGAACAAGTGGGTGGTTGCAAAGAAAAAGGGGGTTGTAGACTCCCATAGGTTGGCGCCTACATAATTTGATGCATTTTGAAGTTGGAGCTTCCATTTACATCATAATAAAAAAGAATTTTTTGCTTTCTCATGTATGGATTTCCACGTAAATATCCAGTGTTCAATATATTTTGTGAATTTTGCATCTTTATGTGATTGAATGTGTTTGAATAGTTAAATAATTTTTAGAAATTATATAAATATTTATTCACCTTGCCTCTCAATATTATCTTGATTCCTAACATGGAAATAAACCTATCTCTAACTTTAAGAATAATGGTTGAGTCTAAATAATTCTCTCATGTTTGAATTGAGCATTATGTCAATGATAATTACATTTATTACTACCCATAAATCTACCAAGTTGTCTAGACTAAGATTTTACTGATGTAGACATATACCATAGGGCTACTTGGATCAAAATATATGTGAGTGCATATTTTTTTCCTACATGAGGTTAGCAAGTTTCCCTAGCATTACTGATAGGAGGATCTATTTTCTTCTTCCCAAATCTCTTTATACATAGTTCATTTATAATTTGTTGTAAATGGGAACATCATTAATAACTTGAAGAATAGGAACGTGTATACAATTTTTTTAGTTACCCTAGAAGTTCACTTTCAAAGTGAGTGTAAATTTCTTCCCTTAGAACCTCTCTCAATAAGATGGGTTTTTTTATTGAGACGATTGTGGGATTTTATCTTGAATTTATTGCACTTTAGAGGGGCATATATTTTATTGGATTGGTAATGAGTGGAGGAAAAGGAGTTGACACTACTTTTCCTAAGTAAACATTTAACTCATTTAACTCTAATGAATTTAACGAATAGGTTGGATAGTTTTCCATATAATTAGTATATACTCGTTCATTGGGTATGCATTTGTGATTGTTTAAGAACTTTCAAGGTAGTATTTTGTGTAGGAGACAGAAACAATGGTTCTTGTTGTGGTCCTTGGGGTCTCAAAGAATGTGGAGGATTAGGCCACTCATCTTAAGAATAATGGAAAAGGTTTAGGATGAGGTGTTGCTAATGTAAGAAAAGTTCCTTTGAATAGACAAGAGTACTCCATGATGTCAAGTTATAATTAGAATTCACATCATTTGGGATAGGAGACCCATATATTTTTCATCTCGATAACCATTACTTTAGATGAGGGGATGGTTATGGAATGCATAATGCAATATGCCAATATACTATGTGTAAAATTCAATAAAATATAACCTATGTTGGCTAGGAGCATATTGTAACCAAATGATAAAATATTTTTTAAATACTCCTATAATTATTTGTAAAATATAAATCAATTTACGAATTACAAAAACACACAAGCATAAAAAAATAAGCAAAGAAAAAAATTATGTTAGAATACCACCATTCACAATCACCTATTTACCAACTCAAAGCAACATATCAGATGAGCAAGACAAAATAATAACTATAAATTCATTACATAATAGTCAACTATAGAATAATAAAACCTTAAAATGTCATTAATGAAATGATAGTGCTAGAAAAAGTTCACATCACAAACAACATAACATCGCTAATCCTTTTCAAAAAATACCTTGAGGGTTTACAATCAACAAAAGGCCCTCTATTATAGTGCATTCATGGGCTTATAAATCCTTTAGGCTATATTTGTTTCTTAGAACTTCTTGACTTCCATTTTAGAAATCAAAACCTTTCAACTTTCTCTTGTCTAGTTTTTTCCTAGAGACTTTATGATATTACAATGTATTTACAAAATAATTATAAGAAATCTTTCTCCTTATCTTGAGCATAAACGAAACATCATTTTGTGAAGAAATGCCTAGGACACGTATGAATCAATAACTCAAAATCAACTTTGTATGAAATTAGCTCCCTAGGAATGGGCCCCATTTCTCTTTTTAATGCACTTAAGAAAGGATTAATCGAATTTATCTCTTTAGAGGGGTAAACAATGTACTTGTTCCTAATCTCTTTAGTGATTTTTGGAGTCATCCCAATCATCCTCCATTTATTTTTTATGTTGTCCTCTATCTTGTTCAAAATATATACCTTGGGCCTAGTTGCATCGATATCTCCCAATGATGGCAAATGACATCGTCTATGGTACAGTATATGCATTTGTAGTTATTCACTATGGTTGTGATATCCTTCTCTAACATTGTTCTTGTTTTCTAGTAGTCGGACAAATTTGGATAATTCAACTATTTTTTTCTTAGTTATTATCAAGATCCTCTGGTGCATATTTTGTTTAGTTTACACTTCTTCAACCCATCCATGTTGTGCTAAATTCCATATAATTTTTAATATTTGATTTTATCTAAATAAGTGAGGAATTGAGTGGTGATGTCATCTAACTATTTGAGACTTATATACATTTGCTTTTGAACATCACTAAGTTCATGTTACAATTCAAAGTCATAAGCCTTGAATGGGTAAGCTAGTCACACTACCTTTACAATGAGGTCCTTCTTATTCCAACTTCCTTAACCTCAACTTCTATTGCAATCAAATCATGACAAGATTTTTTTTTTGCAAAGACATGTAATAGGGATATAAATTATATTCATGATAATATAGAGTTGAAATAGGGGATTAATACAAGGATGCATAGCTCTAAAATTTTGAAGACAATAAAATTTAGATTTCATTGTGAATGCATAAAACCCACAATTGAGTTCAACCAAGGGCATTAGGCAAATTTTGTTATTATTTTATATACTTATACAACAAAAAAAACTATTACAACACAATATGTGAAAATACCATAATTTCATTAAGCATTGTACCACTCATGTTATCATTACAACTACAATGTTTCATAGTCCCAAAATTTTCAACTTAATATTGACATTATTATTTTTTTAATGAAAATTTAAAAGTGATAAAAAATGTCACTGTTGCCAATTTTGCACTTCCTATAAAAAGGATAATCTTAGATTTCAACATTGATTTAAGTCAAGAAGGGTTCACACATGATCACTTGAGATAATGTGTGATCATTTAACCTATTTTCTTGCATTCAACCTCAAATATATAAGGCATATAGGGAAAGGGATTTCCCTAGAACAAAGGCTAAAACACAATAAGGATACACAATTCTTCAATGGTTCACCTTTGTAATCAAGGATGGAAAGGTTATATTTGGGATGACATGTAGTGGTAGCATGGAATAATGAAGCCCTTAGGGGAAATCCTTGGTGGTACTACATTATGATTAGAGGTAGTTGGGCATAAATAAGAGGTAAGACCACCATTAACATCCAACATCTAAGAAATAATAGTTGAGGGAAATAAAGTTGCAAAGTGTCTCCAAGGAAAGAAACTAGTACTGCATATCTAAGCAGGTGTCTTGTGTATGCGAATTCCCTCAACATTTATGAAACTCCCACAAGCCCTAAATGTAGCACAACGTGAGCACAACATGGATTTCAAGTGGTTGAAGCTAGGAAACAATGGTGAATGATCCTATCTGTGTATCTTATTGAGAAATTACATAGCACTTCACCACCCTAATACATTGTACTAAAATAAGTATGTAATATGGGTGATATAGTTGGTTTTCATGAACGAGCTCTGAAGTAGACAAATTTTGAAAGAAAGGGAGTTCCTGATGAGGCAAGACAATACTAATAAATTATATCGTAATGCCAATAAATATCAATGTTAGTCCTTGTACAAACAATCAAGTCTTTATCCAAGATCATAGTAGAATCCACTATCTAGTTAAGAGGAAAGTATGAAATGTAGATGAAATTGAAGATACATTGGTATCACAATAAGCTCATTAATAATCTAAAGGGAGTGCTTAAAGTTACAGGCCAACTTCAAAATTTGAGGACAAAACAATCCAATCTAAAAAAACATAGGTGAAGTACCTACAAATATACCTTCACCCTCCCATAATAGCATTAATTTTATCCTTTAGGGGGAGGGGTGTTGAGGGTTATCAAGTAGGGAGGGAGATAAGTAATAAAAATACCCACCACCTCATGATCATTATGTCTAAAATAACCAACAAAAATATCATCCTTACTAACCAAGGATGAGAGTATTTCAAAACAATAGTGCTAGGAAGGGGTATACTTCAAACAAAACCCTATGATTCTTCATACTATGTGAAGA
Organism: Pinus albicaulis; assembly: GCA_034641835.2. NCBI lineage: Eukaryota > Viridiplantae > Streptophyta > Pinopsida > Pinales > Pinaceae > Pinus > Pinus albicaulis. Next base: position 462,898,329 of record CM076581.1, read on the forward strand.
AATATGATTGCCTTAAAGGTTGTCTCAAGGTGAAGGGGATGTGTACCAAACTTTTCTTATATGATTCATTGGTGGAAATTTTATTTTCACTAATAAGACATTGAAACATGATGATTTGGACCCTTTTAATACAAGACCACCTTATGTGATTGAAGCCTGCCCCAAATCACAGATCCATATAAAATTTTGGGCCTAGTGAGGGCATAAAAGATCATAATATTTAATGGTATGTCCTAGAAAATGGATCTCAAAACATTATCTCTGAAAGAAAGGCTAAGGTATTCCATTTGCAAAACTATACCTAGGATGGAAGGTTCTTATTAAAATTTGGACTTGTAAAAGGACCCCTATATAAGAGGTGGTATTCTCCACAAGTTTCCCCTAAAAGGAAAGATGATATCTAGAAAGAACATCATTTGTTGTATTAAGATCACAATTTTGGTTTTCTTAAGAAGCATTGTCAGTGACCAAGATAAAAAAATCAACCCAAAGCATCAAGCTACCTCTACAACCCTTTGGGAGTTAAAGCCAAGAAGACTACATTATCCACAAATAGGAAGACTAAGGTAAGGCCCTAATGAAGTACACAACCATCTTTAGCAAAATAACAATGATTTATGAATCATTTCAACAAAACAATGTAGACCCCAAAGATAGTAGTAGAGAGAGGGAACCCTTATTTTATACCAAAAACACTAATCTCAAATAATATAGAAGATGTATAAAATATTGACATGACCATCTCATAAAGTCACATTATAATAGAGGTCAAAAGATCAAGGACCCTCAAGGTATGAAGCCATTCAATGAGTAACCATTTTGGGAACCATGTTGAAAGGCCTTCCTAAAGTCAACAAAGAAACAATAAACCTTAAAGGACCTCTATTGATCTTTAGGTAGCTCAAGTGGTTGATAGGAGGAATTATTATCCTCCCCACTCTAATTTAAATCCTAGTAGTAACCTGTTTGGCCCGAGGTGGCTACACTAAAATTCTAAGCACCCCACTCTAATCATAATATTTTCTTTAGGGCATTTAGGTACCCCACTCAAATCATGAAATTTACTATAGGGGTGTCTCAACCTAGGTTTGTGTCATGAGTCACTATTATATGTGACTTCGCCATTGTCACATATAACTTATGGGGTATAGTTGTGATGAGTTAATTTAGATTTCGTACCTCACCTCGATGAATAATCGGTCACTAATCCCCTAGTATACAAAATAAATAATAGCTTCAAGTGTGAATATGTGTTCCATTGTTTGATTGCATCCCTTTCATTATAAATAAGAATCATTCCCATATGGTGATTTTTGCTAAAGGTAAATATAGTTTCCATTTCCATGTTTTATTTCATTGATGGATATAATTAGGATGTGTAAAGAGATTATTTGCATTGTTATAAGTTAGGGTGCATAAAATGATTTTACTATCTCGAACTTGAAGTGTGACTACTCTCCAAGTCATCATGAGGGTTTAAGCATCAAGAATATCTCCAGGTCATTTTGAGGTTTTAATAAATAGGCATATTCAAGTTCACATCAATTTCGATCAAAATCTTGAGGGTTTTGCCTCAGCGTGTCTCCATACCCGGTTCCATGTGATGGCCATGAGTGTTAAACAAGGCATCGAGCCAAACTAATTGATAATTGTATAACTACTCCAGATGCCTTTGAAACAACCTAAGAATGAAGAACCCCATGCCTAGCAAAATGCAACATGGATTCACCATTAATTTTCAATAGGGATATATTGTTCTTTGCTTTGATAATTGAATTTCAACATTTAATGCATTAAGTACCCTAAAGAATCATAACATTATTTATATTTACATCATTATTCATTAGCATATGCAACTATGTAGAAATAACAATAACATCATCATCAATGTAGCAGAACATAAAGGAACACTCAAAGAAAAACATGCACACATAGAGGCACCAGGATTGGTCATAGACTAGGGAAAAATCCACTAAGGGGAAAACCCTTGTAAATTATTCTTCTAATATATTTTTATCAAATGATTAAAAAAAAGGGAGTACAGTGATCCATATCTTCACAAAAACTAGAATATCCATGAAATGCATCTAAACATAAAAACTCTGATTCTGATGACTGTAATGTACTGTCACTTCCTGTAGCTTACTTTTGAACATTGCTGTCACTAAGTGGAATCTTCGAAGTACTACAATTTCATCTTAGAGTCCCAGACACATGGAGGAGGAACTGCACGAGTGTCTATGACATACCTGGATGCTCCCAGGTGGACTCTGTGCGTGCGCTAGGGGACAAACACACTCCAATTTTCCTCAGAACCCCGGATGCACCCTTCAGTCTATTGTGTGTGTGTCTTAGGCTCCACGGATGCTCCTTGGGCCTTTGTGTATGTGCATCTAGGGATGATAATGCCCAATATAGCTTAGAAGCCATGGACACTCCCTCCAAGATATTGTGCATGTGTTTAAGGCTCCCCGGATGCACCCACGACCATTTTGTGCATGCATCCAAGGAAACAATGTCCCAATTCCATGCCAACACCTGAGAAACATAAAACCTAGATTAGTGTGAGCTTCAACCTTGTAGTTTTAGACACTAGTGTGATATTCCTCCGTCAGACCTGTGCGAGCCAAGACAATAGAAGAGAAGAGAAGATAGCTTGATAAAAATGTGTCCAAATGAGCTTGAGGTATCTTCTAGTTATAGGCTTCCATGAAGGTCCACTTGATGTTGAGGCCAACCTGTCCATGGGTACATGTGCATAGGGCCGACCTAATCCAATATACATGAGTGGTTACATAAATTAAAAAACCAACTTATGCTTGTCCAAATGAGGATATTTTTAGGTCGATTTTGGTCCTCTCGAAAAAAGGAATCTACTAAAATTATTATGTTCATCATGTGAGCTGTCCAAAGTGGAATTTGACCGTAGTTGCATGATTTTAACATTCACATACCTGGGAATTAAAAATTAAAGGAGATTTAATAATGCTGTGGTCTATTGAAATAGATCCAATTGGTTTGATCATTGCAATGGCTAGTTGACATGATCTAATCATAAGTTATATTGTTTAAATTTTTGTTATCTTTAGAAACTGTGTAGCTGAACTTAGAGGGATTTTGCCGCTCCATTCAGGCCGTTGGTAAGTCCCTTATAATCATATATATAGATAGTCGCCCTCAAAGTGGGGTGACAATATTTTTATGCATGATACCATCCATTTTGTAATATATATATATATATTTAATCCATGGAACTATAGTGTTGTGTTGTTTTGGTGATCTTTTAGAGCCTACATAGAGCATGCCTTGAGGGCACCCACTAGAAGTATGGTGCCATGCTATTCATTTCATGAATATAATATTATATGGTTTCACTTCCTTAGTTGGTTAATCATTCATTGTGTGCTATCATTTATTTTAGTTTCTTGTGTGGTTTATTTTAATTTCATGTTATAATATAGTGTTGTGTTGTTTTGGTGATCTTTTATAAATTACACAGAGAATGCCTTGAGGGAACCCACTAGAGGTATGTGTTGTGTTATTCAATTCATGAATATAATATTATGTGGTTTCATTTCCTTATTTGGTTAATCATTCATTTTGTGCTATCATTTATTTTAGTTTCTTGTGTGGTTTATTTTAATTTCATGTTAGTTGTATTTGCTATGAAATTGGGGTGTTGCAAAATCACCCTATTCTCAGGCCACACTTAGTATATAGAGTTAAATGTTATGTTATGGGCATGGTTCCTGATGGATATGACACATGACATGCCATATTTTTTTTAAATAATAAATTATATTATATCAGATCACTGTAATTACATGCATAGTGAGCTATCACCAGCCAAAATATTGTTCCCCAAACATCACACAGGTGGCAAAGGATGCCCCATATATTACACATATTATGCAAAAGAGTACCCCCAATGTTATAGTGATTACAAAAAACCTCTTTTCCAAGGCCAAGAGGTAGCATCAAAGTTGACATCCATGGATGGATTCTGTGGTGCAGAGAAAAGAAAAACCAAAACTTAGATGTCTACCTAGGCCATGCCGAGATGACTAGAACTTTAGCAGATAGGTTGTTGTGAAAAATGCTAAAAAAAACTATAGGGCTGAAGAAGCAGAGGCTGTGAGTCTAGGTTCTAATCCTCCAATTGGTTATCCTCCAATGTGATTTCCTTTTCAGGACTGTTTCTTGTTGGGGCGTCCTCGACCACCGGTTGGCTAGTGGAGGTGCCCGCCTGTTCTTTTTGATGCTCGGAGAAGCTCCCCCATTAGTTTGCATGGAATCAATTCTGTGCTTTAGCAAGGTGTAATTCAGAGAGTCTCGAGTGACTAAGCGTTGGTGGTGGAATGACTCAACATAGATAGTGAATTTGTCTGTGAGCGCATCGATTTTTCCTTCCAGGGATTTGTAGTTATCTGTATGCTCTTGGAAAGATAGACCCACCATGGTATTCACTTACCATGAAATTTATATAGGTCGATTGAAAATTTTTTCCCTAGCTCTGGTTAATCTAAGGTTTGGAATCCATTCAAACTAGGTTTTGACATCTTTCAAGGTAATTATCCTTCTGATAATCCTTACTTAAGCTCAAGGGAATTCACTTGAACTTGAGTGTTTTTGGAGACCGACATATTGTAATTTAAGGATGCTCTTCTGGATGTAGCCTCCACCATGGTGTGGGGTTGCATGTTGGGATTTTACCTACGATCAATGTTGCGTCCACAACCTCGGCGGGGACTAGGGTTGGGGTTGTTACGAGAAGGCATCAGAGCAAAGAGAGGGGGACCTTGTGAAAGTGAAGGGGGGTAGGGAATTGAGAGGAGGGGCAAAAAAGATGTGAGAAATGGGAAACACGATAGGTGGATACAGGTAATCATAGGGAGATCCTGCATCCTCTTAACACTGGAGAGAGGAAACATGATTGTGCAATTGAATGCAGTTTGGGTGAGACACAACATAAGCGTGAGAAATTAACACTGGATATTGGGCAGGGGATCTAGAGGGAAGATGATATGATGCATCTCCTTAAATCTTCACGCCTTGAATTGATGCGAAGGTTTGGGATTGTTTCCACTGGAGGAGTTCATAATGGGGCACTATGATAGTCGTACTAAGGCCGGACAGAGGCTGAACCGGTGAACTCTGCACCATGGAACTCCGCACCATGGAAATCCACACCTTGGAAATCCAAACCATGGAAATCCGCACCGTGGAAGTCTACACCATGGAACTCCGCACCATGGAATTCTGTACCATGTAACTACATAGCTTGGAACTCCGCACCATGGCACCCCCACCTTCTATTGTCATAACCTTATTCTAGGTCCCCCTGTGCAAGGGAGAGGAGACACGCATTGCCACTTGTTCGTTCATTTGCCAACCTGTCCGCTAGATTGTTGGATTTACGTCACATAGCTTGGAAGTAGAGCCCACTCAACCCCATGATGTGCTTCCAAACATGGTGTATGGTTTTTTTAAGTCACCAATTGTCCGTAACCTTGTCCATCATGGTTCCATCTTGTAGCTTGTAGCAGGTCATTGTGGCGAGGGTGGAGTCTCCCTTGATGATGATCGACCATAAAACATGGAGTTTAGCTATGGCCAAGCCATAATCCAGGGATAGGAGCTCCGTAGTATTTTTTGTGGTATTTTTGATGCTGCCAGCATAGATCCATATTATGTCACCTTTGGAATTCCTAAAAACACACCCAAAACCAGTTGCCCCTGGATTTCCTTTCACTGCGCCATCATATTTTAATTTGATTATTTATTTGTCTAGTGGCCTCCACTGATGAGGAATATCTATGCGGGCTATGGTCGGGATCCAGGAGATCAGGGAGGAGGAATGAAGTGCTAGGAGTTGGAATAATTTTGAGGTTCGAGGTACTAGGCAGGCCATTAATCTCCTACAGATTGGGCACCGCGACAGACTCCCTGATCACCTACATAATAGAGGTAAGTGTGTCTTTTGCTAGTCTCTTGATTTCCCTGAATATTTTGGAATTTATTTCCTTCCATACAACCCGAAATATGATGCCTGAGATGATATTCTAGGCTCTTTCAACCAATGGGTGAGTCGAAATGGAAATTCGGCAATTTTCCAACGCGATCAGGATAGAGTCCTTATTTTTGTTCGTGGTTCTAAAGAATATTCCAGCCCATTCCCATAGAGCATTTGTGTACTTACAAATGTTTAGTAGGTGATTGATGCTTTCCCCTTCCTATTCATATAGAGGGCACCTGGAAGGGCTTATGAAGCCACGTTTAAGAAGATTATCCCAGGTTAGAATTTTCGCTTGCATTGTGAGCCACAAGAAAGTGGAGATTTTTGGCCAAAGCTGTCTGCTCCATAGGGTTTTCCATTTTTGTTGTGGCTAGAGTTGATCATGGTTTGCTTTATACCTATAGGCTTTCTTGAGATTGAAGTGCCCCACCAAATTATTTCCCCATATTAGCTTGCCTTTCCCTTCATCAAATTGGATTTTTCTTTCTTGCAGAATGTTTTCAAATGTGGCCTAGTCCACTCCATCTAGTATGGGATTCCATTCAGTGAAATATTAGCCTTTCCCTCCATTTTTCATTTTCCTTTCCAGGCTTCCAGTACTATGATACTCTGTATTTACCTCTCCCTTGCATTAAAATGAGAATAGGTGTAAATTGTTACTTGATTAGGTTTGGAAGTTGCTGCCATGCATCCTTGCAGAAGAAAGTTTGTTCTCCATTTCCCATTTCCAAGAAATAATCCTCTTAGATGATGTCTTTGTGGTCCCAGGCCTGATTCCAGATGGCCAACCCTTTCATGCTACCAGTGAGTTTGACTAGGTCTCTGTGGATTCACTAGGTGCATATTTAGATTTTCACAACATACCCCAAGGCGTATCCGGTTTGTCAAGCCACCTCCACCAAATTTTTGTGCCTAGGGTATTTCCCAGGGTTCCAGGATCCCTTAACCCAAGGTCTCCATTGCATTTCGGATTGCAGACAGTGTCCCAATCCACAAGATCCCATTTTTTGTGTCTGAACCTTTCCAGAGAAATTTCCTTTGTATGTCTCGAATAACATTGATGACAGCCTTGGGGGATGCCAGTGCTGAGAAAAGGTACATGGGAATAACTTGCAACACTGATTTTATCAGGACCAAACTTCTAGAAAAATTTAACAATCAGAAGGTTCCAGTTGGAAAGCATTTTGCGGAGTTTGTTTATCAACTCCTCCCAATTGGATTTTTTGAAAGGATTGTTTGTAAGAGGGACCCCTAGGTACTTGGATGAGAGGGAGCATCATTGAAAGCCTAAGGTTCTGGTGATTTTTCACTGGGTGGGTAGGGGAGTGTTGAAGAAGAATAAATTTGATTTTTCTAGATTGACAAAGGTTCCCGAGGCTTCCAAAAAGTAATTGAGGATGGCCTTGAGTTGCGATGATTAATTGATCATGGGTATTCCCATGAGAAGTGTGTCAAAAAACTGCTGGTGGGTAGAAAGGGGGGGGGGTGTAATTATGGAGCTTGAGTCCTGTGAGGGTATTTTTGAGGTTGGTAGCGGTTATAGTTTTGCTAAAGCCCTTATCCATAATGAAAAAGAGAAAGGGAGACAAAGGGATTCATTTTTTGATGCCTCTGGACAAAGAAAAGGGCTTGTAGGGGGGGCCATTTATAATAATGGAGAAGAAGGCTTCAGAGACTAGGGCCATGATCCATTTTGTTCAGTCCTGATTGAAGCCAAAGGCTCTCAATATTTCCCTCATATATTTCCAACTCAGCTTATCAAAGGATTTTTCCATTTCAAGTTTCATTATCATTCCTGGCTTCTTCGTGGACTTAAGAGAGTGAATTTACTCATGAGATAGGATTATGTTGTCCATTATTTGGTGCCCTTACACATACCCTGAACGATTGGAGGAAATGAGGAGGGGCATAATTTCTTTGATTATGTTTTCCAATACTTTAGATATGATTTTCTATATGACATTACAGAGGGAAATGGGTCTGAAGTGATATGGAGTTTCAACCCCCTCTTCCTTCAGAATGATAGTGAGGAAGCTGGCATTGAGAGATTTCAAGACCGTCTTATTGAATCTAGAGTCTTCCATCAGGGCATGAATTTCCTCCTTCATGAAGGGCCAACCAGGTTTGTAAAAATAAACAGTGAAGCCATTCAGGCTTGGGGCTTTTCCATTGGGCATGGACATGACTGCGTCTTCAACCTCCTACATGGAGACTTCTCTAAGGAGAATCCTATTATGATCCTTGTTTATAATGGTTGGAATGTTGTCAGTGATTTTCTTGATGGCCCTGTTCCTGTTTCCCCTCGACTCATCTAAGAGAGTGTTGTAATAGTGATTCAACTCTTCCTCAATGTCTTCATGGGTGTGGATCATGTTTCCTTCCTTGGATTTTATTCTGAGGATTCTGTTGTGCTTTCTATGTTGAATCATAGAACGGCGAAAGAAAGAGGAATTGCGCTCCCCATTTTTAAGCCACCAAATTCTGGACTTTTGATGCCACTATTTTTCCTTCTAAATTACTCTTTATTCCCATTGTTTCTGAAGGTTAGTTTCCTCATGTTTTTTTTTTTCTTCCGAGATTCCATTGAGAATGATTTATTGCTGAAGGTCAACCATTTTTTGTTCCAACTTATTTTTTTCTTTGAAAAATGTTTCCGAACACCTCCTTGTTCCAGTGCTTGATTTTGAGTTTAACACTCTTTAGCTTTTGTTGAAATTGAAACATTCACGTTCTTGCCTATGGTGATGTCCCTTCCCACCATTCTTTAAGGAGAGCAGTGAAATTTGGGTGCTCCAACCATAAATTTTGAAATCGAAAAGGCCTGTTTTTTGGGCCTATGGAGATTTGGAAATGCAACGATATGGTTGAGTGGTCAGAGATTTTTTGACATAGAATTCTGGCATACGTTTCCCAAGAGGTCAGGAAAAAATGTTTTTTAGAGATTAGGAAGTGGTCTAATATTCAAGCTATCTGCCTGGAATATCCTCTTCTGTTATTCCCTGTGAAGGTGCCATTCCCTGTTGGAATATCTATTAAGCCTAGCTTGTCCATAGTTTCCTGAAAGATTTCCGAATCCCTATCCAATTTGTGGAGAACTCCCTTCTCTTCATTAAGGTTAATAATCATGTTGAAGTCCCCTACAATAATTTTGAAAGGCCAGGGGGTGGCTTCAATGATAGTAGAGAAAATCATCAACATTTGGATTCTTTCTGCTGGCCTTTGGGGGCATAGATGTTTGTTACAGAGATTCTTTCATTCGAACCAATTATGTTTTGGACCGTGGTAATGGATCATCTAGTTGCAACCGAAGAAGTAAGTTCTAGCAGTGAGATTTTCCACATAGTCAGTTTCCCCCCCGAAGCACCAAAGGCTGAGCTAGAAATATAACTATAGTTTTTGAAAAATTCTTTTTGGAGAGTATCGAGCTTCTCCATACTGAGCTTGGTCTCTTGTATGAGAACTATGTCTGGCTTGTCAGTGTTGATTCTATGCCTTAGTATTAATTTTTTCCATGGACCGTTAAGGCCTATTATATTCCAAGAGATACAGTTCATATAAATTGATGGTGGGTTAGGGTTAGAGCTCTTACCTTTCCTTCATTGAGTGGTCTTGCTCCTAGTTCTTGGAGGAGTTGACTCGTGGTGTTTCTTCCCCTTTTCATGCCTGGCCCTTTTGTGTTGTATTGATCCACCACCATGTTTTCTAGGATTCCCATTTGAGTAATGCCCTCTGGAGGTGTCATGGCCATGATTTGCTTTATTTCCTCTTGTAACATGCACACCCCCTCTATTTTTTGTATTCATTCCTTTGGTATTGCTGCTAGTACATTCTTTTCCCATTCTTCTGCTATTGATTTCATATCCACCCCCTCCAAGGCTTCCTCTATCGCATGGTCCTCTTGTGTGGTTTCCATTGCTACTTGTTCCATGTATGTGTCCTCTGTGTTATGTTCTTCTTTAGGTTGTTGTTGCTTGGGTTGTCCCCTTTATTCTAGAGTATGAATGTTCTGATTATGAGAGATTTTTGGGTTTTATTCCTCCCTTCTTCCCCTGGATGTTGTGAATTCATGCTTTTCCTGTAATACTTCAAATATATTTTTGTTGGTTGCTTGGTTGTGCCCTTGTTTGTTTTTCTGCTTCCTATTATTCCTATTTTTCGGTCCTACCTTAGTGAAGGCTTATTCCTCTATCTTTTTTTTGAGTAGGGGCAATGCTTTGTGGTGCTTTATTTAGAGGGAATTCTATGAATAGGTGCCCATGGTTCCTGAAGCAGAATGGTATGTGTTCGTAGTCGATATTATAAGGCCAAGTTTCATCTCTGAAAACCAAATTTAATTCTTCTGGTAAAGCTCCCGATACATCCATGTACACACATATTCTGGCATAGGATATGTAATGGCCATTCCTTGTCCCTTCTAACGTTTTGATATATTCTTTGATTTCGTCTCCAATCCCTTTGAGCACTGATGGAGACCAATAGTCAGTGGGTAATGAGTAAAGACAAACCCAGAATGGTACTCTTGTGAAGCCTTCTTTTTCTAGTGTGAAGTTCTCCTTCCAGTAGTGCATGTATAACCCTGCTGAGTCGAGGATGTAAGGTCCTCCTTCAAATATTTTGTCCTTGTCTTCAAAGAGGTAAAAAATAACCGTGAAGAATCCTTTCGACCCCATTTGTAGTATTATTTATCCCTTAGGCCTCCATTTTGATTTCATCCATCCGTCTAAAGCCTTTTTAGTGGGCTAAATGCCCATAAATTTGTAGATGACTACATGTTCCTACATAAAATCTCGGTATGATGCCACATTCGGGTCCTGGATTTTTAGGACCGGTATCTTCGCTGCCTTGGGTTTGCAGTTGTTATTGGTCTTTGAAGGGGCTCCTTGGTGTTATCCCACCCGGGGGTGTTCCGTCTGAGGTTCTGAACCATATAAATTTACCGAAGTTTCTTTTGCGGCTGAAATCGAGGCCATTTTGTTGTTTTCCGTGGTTCCATTTGGCAGTTTGTCTATTTTTGCAAACTTGCTTAGTCTAGATGAATGAAAAGCGTTATACGTGGTGATATTGGAAGAAGGAGGTCTCAGGATCCTTATCCTTACCAATTATTTAGTCACGATAGGAGGGGGCGGTCTTACCTCCTTTGGCCGTTGCCATGTTCTTGGCTTGGAGATAAAATCACAGGTTTCAACAACACACTCAAAATTTGTATTCACCATTTTCTTCCTCCCATTAGGGCGTTGTTACAACACCGACATGTGACATGCCATTATCTAAGTTGAGATTGTGAATAATGTTGATTATTTTTGTTATCATAGATTTATGCCTTAACTTAGATTTAAATTTGAATTCTATTTTTATTTACATAATGCGAAGGTTAGATTAAATCATATAATAGCAATTTCCTTCTTCTGTATATATTGCACTAAGTGTCTTACAAGTTCAAATGGAAGTTGGGTTGATAAACTGAATGATTGTGTAAGTGATTCGAATTTGATAATAGGAAAACACATATAAACACTATCATTTTTTGTTACCATTGTCGGGGGGGGGCACTCAAAGAACTAAGACAATTGCCTTAGATTAGCTATAGGAAAGATACCAAACTAAGATAACCTTAGGGAAGTGTTGACTACCTATTTGATGGCCTTTATTTATAGTATCTTCAATTAGATCATGTTAGATACATGATACAAAGGATCTTCTTGTGGTGCAGTAGGAGCCCCTCACCATACTAACACAACAGTAAGTATATGCGGTAATTCTCAAGGTGGTCCAAGAACTCGACCAAAGAACCAAAAGAAAAATAACATCCAATATAGTCACTGATTCTCCCAAAGTCAAAACATTATCCAACAGAGTCATTAATATCCCAACCATAGGATTTCCTAATTATAAAAGTGGAAAGCTTGTAGAAGAGCTCGATCCTTCAAACAAAGTTATCAACTTAATAAGAACTTGATCGAGTTTTTATTTTTTCAATGTCACATTTAGTTCTAATTTCTATGCTCATTTTGAAAAGTGATGATGAAACATCACCCTTTTTTCATTTCAAGGTTAAAATTCCAACAATTTTCAACCTTACCATTAAAAACCAAATATCATGACTACGAAAGATGTGAAAAAATATGTTGAAATGCAAAAGTGGTGATGTTGCAACATCAACCCCGCTCTTTTTCTTTTTTCCCCTAATTAAAATCAAAACATTTTTCAAGCATGACATTAAAAACTAAATATCATGATTACGAAAAATATGAAAAAACACGTTTAAATGGAAAAGTGGTGATGCAACTTCACCCTTTTTTAAGGTTAAAAGTCAAACAATTTTTAACCATGGGATTAAAGACCAAATATCATAACTACAAAAAACCATAAAAAGCAACACCTTAAGTTTGTCTGCCTTCCTTTTTTTTCAAATATTTATCTTTTAAGTGCTTTTCAAATTTATCTATTTTTATTATTATTTTATTTTGTTTTATTTTGGGCGTTAACATTATGAACTAATTGACATTATGGCCTTGACTATTGATGCCCTTGAAAATGAAAAACATAAAGACTATTATAAATTTAAATGTAACACTATACAAATTTTGTTTAATTTTATTACTTGGAATGACGCACGGGAACCTAGAGTACTTCCCCACATTTTGTGGATGGTAAACTAGGTAGATTGTTGGTCTTCATTATGGGGCCTTGCCCCAAGAAAATCAAAGAGAGTCGAACCTGTGATCAACAACAACTAGCAACAATATCAAGGAATTTCACGTCTCTCTCTAGATCGCTTAAATTAACCCTTAGGGCTATAATTTTTGTTTAATTATTAATTGATTTTTTTATTTATTTATAATAATTTACATTAAAAAATTGTAAAAATTACTATTTTTGTTTTAAAAATTTATAGGGGAAAAATCAATTGAAAATGAGATGAAAAAAATCATCTTTCAATTCTAAACAAAAAGAACAATTTTTTTTCTTAAAAATTAAGGGAAAAAACCATTTTTTTGAAGGAAGAAAATTATTTTAAAAAACAAAGAAATAATTTTACTTTTCAAAATCTAAAAGTAATCCTTAAAAAACTTAAAAATTAAAAATAATAACAAAAATTTAAGAAAACTAAAAACAAATAAAGCACTCAAAATAAACAAAATATATATATTAAAAATAAGAATAAAATTTATAAAATTTATTTTAATTAAAAAAAAGCCCCAAAACATAATTAAATAAATTAAATAAAAAAAAGAAAAGAAAAAAGAAAATGAAAAAAGGAAGAACATCACACATCGCAAGGGCTAAGGTATATATGGTAGGGGGAAAGTGCTCACTCTATCGACTTTATTTATTTTATTTATTTTTTTGCAACTTTAAAAAATTCAATTGATGAATAAAAAATGAAATACACCATATATAATCACGGCTCTTTCTCTAGCATAATGTGCCATATACTGACAAGAACATAACTAAGATGTATGAGAGTGAGAATAGCAAGGGTGACATAGGAATATAAGAAACAATTACAAAAGAGAATCACTAAATTTGTGGCAGGTTCTCAAAGTGACCTTTCTTTTTCAAAACCTTGACCCATCCTTCTAAAGGCAAGGTTATCAAAGTGATCTAAAGATTATCATTTCCTGTTGAATGAGAATCCTTTTCAGAGTCCAAAGAATCTGACTTAGGAGCTCACTTCAATGCACTTGAAGAATCATTATTATTCACAATCTCTGTGCTTAGCAAAGGAACTTGTTTCACAATAGGATCCTGAAGTGATTTTTGAGGAGCTAAACACTGAACCTTGTCCATTGAATTCATTATGTCATCAAATCCTTCATCATACTTGTTCAAATCATAGGAAGTCTTTCCCTCCATAGGAGGTGGGTTACAAGGCTACTAAATTTTAGCTCTGGAATTACGAATGTTCCACTTTTGATGAGATTTGAGCAGAGGAGAAGAATTTTAAATATTGCCTATTTGATGATAGGAGTGACATTAAAAAGTAGTATTCTCATAGTCTAGAGCATGGATCTTGTGAAAATCCCATTTTTTTAAATAAATTTGGTATGTTAACCCTTAACTAATATTGATTTCAACCCAAATTCCGTGATAGGTGTAAACTCTAAGTTTCCCACGAGAAGCATCGATTGCAAGGAAACAACCCAGGTAGTTTCCAATGCCTTGAAAGACTACATGGTGCCACAAGTGAGCAGGTAGATTAGGAAGGAAAACCCATATTGGTAGCTTGGTAATCATTGATCAACGTAGAAGGGTCGAAATATGGAAAACAAGGGGTTAGGAATAGTCCAATATTGCCCTAGAACCAGGGCCCTTTAGATTAAACAATTTGGTAGTCTTCCAAATCTGCATATCAACTTTATTTTTTTAGTTATGTTTATTTTTCTTTTTAAATTATATATATATATATATATATATATATATATATATATATATATATATATGGAGGGAGTAAAATGCTTCCCTTTACCATTGTAGCTTTCTTTTTGTACATTTAATTTTTTGTTTTATGTATGTATATATGTTATATATATATAATTTTTTGTTATATATATATATATTTCAAAAAAATAAGAATTTTTTTAATGTGTGTTTTTAAAATTAGAAATTTAATTTAATTTATTTAATTATAAGTTTTTATTTTTATTTTATTTCCGAAGAAAAATTCATAATTTTATTCAACCTGAAAAACAAGGAACAAAATTACATTTTGTAGATGCTCAAAGGCATTCGATCATATTAGTCTTGCAACTGATGCACAAAATGAATAAGAAACTATATAAAAAAATTCATCAATTTTATGGGGCTTAGCGTTATAAAAATCACTTAGCTTCTCCTTTTTCCTTTCTTTTTCTCCATCTTTCGCGAAACTCCTTGATTGGGATCAATTGTTACTATTGTGAGTTGATTGTTATGGGGGGTATATTTGTCTGAGACCAAGCTCTCATATACATGAGATCTCTTTATGCCTCTTGAATCCTTTTCCATAGGCAATTTCACTTTCTTCTGCTTTGGAACTATGATCTTAGTTGATTCAAAAACCTTTTTGGAAGCATCCACTGATACAAACTTGTTCCGTTCACCACCATTTGATTGGTTCCTAGGTTTAGTCTATACATTTGAATTTGGATGAAATTTTTCGGGCTCTTATTTTTCATTCTCTGAATTGTCAAGAAATTGCCATCCCCTTTGCTTAGGGGCTTGCCTCTTTTTTTTTGATGCATTTTTTGCTTGTGGGAAAGAATTATACAAATGTCCTGTTTGGAAGCAAGTTCGATATCTAAAATCCGTATTTCCACAGTCTATTCCCTGTGTCCATTGAAAGTTTTCATGTTTTATTAGAAGACGATTATGAAAACCTTTGTTGAGATCGATCTCGACACATATCCTGGAAAAAGTAAAGATACATTTTGATGTTTGATTTTTTTTTTTTTTTTTTTTTTAATCTGTTTTTTTATTATTTCTTATATAAAAATTAAATTATTGTTTATTCAATATTATTTTTTAATTACTTTAAAATATTAGTTTTTAATTTAAATTTAATTGATTAAATTTTTTTTTGAAAATAATATGTTTTTTTATCATTTTATTTAAAAAATATTATTATTGTTATTTTAATTAAAAGATATGTGTTAAACTGGTTTTTTGAAGGGTGTTTTTAGCCTTTAAAAAAACTTCTTTTGGTAGGTATATATATTTTGTTTTTAACGTCATTGTTGAAAGTTGTTGGAATTTTAAGGTTTTTCGTAATCATGATTTTTCTTTTTGCTGAAAAATGTTGGAATTTTAGGCATACACACCCCTCCCTCGCTCACCCCCTCAAAAAAAGGTGATGCAACATCACCATTTTTTGAATTCGATGTATTTTTTATGTTTTTGTGCAAAAATGGGGGTTTTTACGGTAGAGTTATCATTTTGAAGTTTGCTAACTTTATTTTTAGTCAAATCAAATGAACATGAATCTTTGAGGAAAATATATATCGAGATGGGGGAAGAAGTAGAGGAGCCAAAGAAAAAAGAACCAGTCACCTTTGAGTTCCCTATTCAAGACCCTGATGGATTATTTCACATGAAGAACAATCCACCTTATGCCCTCCCTAACTTTCGTGGTTTGGCTAGTGAAGACTTGATCACCTTTCTCTTTGAGTGTTATGTCCTTGGTCGTATTTACAATTAGTCTTCTGATTCTTAGAAATCAAAACTATTTCTTTCCACTCTAAAAGATGTAGCTGTATGTTGGTTCCTGGAAATGGGAGGAAATTTTGTTCAAACATGGGATGCGATGAAGAAAAAGTTCTTGGAAAAATACCAAGACTAACTACAAAGTCTATGATATTAGGAAGAAATTTTTAAATTGACGCAACGAGATGATAAAAGTTTATAATACTATGCTGAGAGGTTCCAATCTAATCATAGGAGAATAAAACAAAATGCATTAGATATAAAAATTCCATAGACACTTTTTATCAAAGGGCTTAGAGAGGATTGCATTTATATATTAAACATCATGGGGGCCAGAGATGTTTCCCAAATTCCATATGATGCAATCTGTGAATTATGTAGATGATATTCATGTGGCCACTGAAAATATGGAATAATATCTAAGGATATAACTTCCAAGATATCAAAGAAATATAGGTTAATGGTTACTAAGGCTGAATGAAGAAACTTACTAGATAATTTCAAAACCAATATCCAATTAGCACAATTATTTCTTAGTTAGATACCTTGTAGGAAAAGGATAAAGTGAAATTAGCATTGGCTATTTTCATTTCAAAATTCGGAAAAAAACATTCCTTTCAAGAATTCCCTTTGAGCAGTGTTTAGTCAATTTAGTGTCCTAAATTGCTAACATAAATTATCGACCAGGGCTAGTAAACTGATGAAATGTGATGCACTATATGTGCCTAAGTATCCATTTTTCTTACTTCGTTATTTTTAGTGTTTTATTGATGTTTTAGGGTTTTTATGTTTGATGCTTAGTATGCTACTGTATGCTAAAAAGATGAAGTTAGATCTATGTTAAAAGGGAGAAAATGAAATGTTAATAAATGAATTAAAATAGAGTTTATTTGCAAAATGTTCCTAACTAGAAAATGATGAAAACAGAGAATCCTAATCCATGGATATTACAACTTCTAAATAAACATTCATGAAATGAAAAGTCACTCAAAACACCACAACTTAATCTGATTCATTTAGTTAGAGATTTGGTGGAAGAGCTTGTGAAAAAGATTAATTATAATGCAACGAGGATCTCCTAAAACATAAAAGGAAATGCTGAAAAAACTTATAACATTACAACTAAATCTCATTCATGAGTTAGAGGTTTATTGGAAAAGATTTTGAAAGAGATTAATCATAATGTGATAAGGAAAAACAATCAATAACTCACAATATTACAATTAAGTCTCATTCGTGAATTAGAGGTTTATTGGAAGAGCTTTTGAAAGAGACTAACTGTAGTATAATGAGGATCTTCCTTTTAACTAAGTAATAGAAAATGAAATGCTAATAACTCGGAATATTACAATTGAATCCTATTCATTTAATAGAGATGTATTGGAAGAGATTGAGAAAGAGACTAACTGCAATATCATGAGGATCCTTTATCTAAGAAAATGACATGAAATATAATGCTAAAAGCTATGATTTCAAAAAGCAATCTAAGTAAGGAAATATGACAAAACATAATTGAAAATGACTTATTCAGAAAACATGTAAAACCTCCTCGAATAGCAAGGGCCCTCTGCTACCAATTTGGTGAAATTCTTCAGCTCCTTAAAGTTGTAATCAAAACAACATCAATGAACTGAACTTCTTTATTGATAGACTCACAAATATACATCCCATTCCATCTTAATCTTTGTTACAAAACACTCTCTAATCCTTTCTCTTCTTCTCCTATTTTTTCACTATCCTTGATAGGAAAAATCTTCCCTTATTTATATAAAAAAATATGAGAAATTATCTCATTAATGAGAGTCCATGAATCTCTCCCTCTATCTCTAGAGTTACAATCAAAATAGGAAATGATAAGACACATGTCTTTTTAGAGTTTCAATACAAATAAGAAATGAGACACATATCTTCTTAGAGTTTCAATACAAAAAGGAAATGAGACATGTCCTCATGATCCCATGATCTTCTCCACTCAAATTCAAATTTGGTTTTGGGAGGCCACATAAAGGTCTTTTAGAAGCTTCCTTTTGATCTACACATGTCACAAAACTCATAACACATATATAGATATATGAAACTATGTTAATTTTCTAGTTTCTAATCATAAATTCATTTTAAACACATAAAATAAATAACTTTGGAAGACAAGGATCCTGACCCATATATTTATGAAAATGGTTACTTGATGTAGGGTTTTAGGTTAGATAGTTATGAAATGAGAGCTAAATGGTAATGACATAATGGAAATATGTATGAATATGGAAAACACTTTTGAGACTCAACATACCCCCCAAATGAAGTTGTTGCATGTCCTCATGCAACTATTGCAATGATTCATTTGTTCATGAGTTGATCTTTTATGAGTTTTGAATCATATTGATTCGTTCCAAACTTTGCTTTATAATATTTTCTTTTGGCAAAGTATAATACATTTGATTGCAACATTTTTTTTATGATTGGTTCTTGTGTGACAACCGATTTTTTTGAGCAATGGTTCTTGTATAACAATGCTTTATTTTCTTTATTGCATCAAAGTTCATGAAAAAATTCAAAATCAATTACTTCATCAATGAATTGATCATTCGCAAGGCATATAATCTTTTGGATCATGTTGCAACAATAGTTGGTTGGGAAGTATATGCGGGTGGAAATGAAATGAAAATGTGTGATAGTGTATGACATGTGGATATGAAATGATGTTCCTTCCCCCCCAACTAAGATATGACAATGTGAAAAAGGGAGTGAGAAATTTTTCCAAAGTTACAATTTTAACATTCTAATGAATTACATGACTAAAAATTAGAAAACCACATACCTTCACTTACCTTAAATGTGGATGAGTTGTGTATACTGAAGAGTGTGGCTGTTGATGTTGTTGGATTAGGAACTATGTAAACAAATGAATTTGATCTGCTTCTTTGTTCTCATTGTGCTGATGGAAAAATTGGGATCTTTATTGCTGCTGATACAAATTGATTCCTACTGCAAACTGCTGAAATGATGTAGTCTTCAATTGTTACAAAATCTGATGGTACAATTCTAGTCATGCGAATAAATGTGTTGATGTAGAGCATGAAGAGAAGTCATTGGATTGCCGACCATTGATGAATGTCGTTAACCAATGCGAGACAAACTCACCATTAATGTCAATGAGTGTCAAGGTACCTAAGTGCATCTTGCAAAGTGCGAATAAATGGGCTGATGTCGAGCCACTTGCAAGATCTTATGATCAAGGGACATTGATGTATTCCCATGATTGTCAGCGAGAGAACTTGTCATTAATGCATACAAGCCTCAATGTACTATTAAGGACTCTAGTCTTGGACCTAGATAATGTGCTGATGTCGATAGGCCAAGAATTGTTAGAAGAGAGATCTTAATGAATCCTCCATCATCTAACGCGAGCATGAAAGAATAATTTTTGAAGGACTATGGATTCAATAATTTGTATTGAAGCAAGGTTTATTTGCAAAATGAAAAAGATAGGAAAAAAGAAAATGGAAATGGAAAATGACAATGGGAAATAAGCATGTAGGTGAGCTTCTTGCTTTTATTTGTGGAGTAGACAAAAAGTAATGGAAAGTGTATGTGAATGAAGGAAAAAGAACAACTAACTCTTGCTGGGAAAATAATGGTGGTTTGCTTTGAATTTCTTGGTTGGATTTACAATTCAAAAAGGGAGGAAAAGTAATGGTCTTGATGGATATGAACATTGACTTGTTCTTATGTTTCTCATGAAATCGATAATTTGAAAACCAATAATGCGTACAATTAGTTTCCGTCAATGATCATTCGATCATCCCAAATCTGCAAAAAAAACTTGACATAAAGAATATAAGTGTGTTAAAAAAGAAGTAGCTAATTTCTTTCTGATTCTTACGCAAAAATTAAATGTCAAATGAAACAAATTAAGATAAATAAAAAAGTTCTATATTCGGTCCAATTCATGATATCGATAACAATCCATTTTTAAAGAATAACCATGAAAAATAAATCAACTCCCTATTGTCGGATGACTTCATGCACTGTGCTTAGTAAAACAATTGTCATCACAAAGATTCGCTATGTTCTGCAAGTTATAACTTTTAGAAAAGTTAACATCAACAATATTAATATCAAATGTTTAGAAATCATCTAAATAATTTTTCAATTGTCCTGCAAACCATTATTAAGAAGAATTATTATTTTTTTTTTGAATTTTTTTCTTTATTAAAAAGAAATTATTAATAAAAATTTTATTTTATTTTATTTTATATATATATATATATATATTTTAAATTTTTTTTTAATGAAATAAAGCATGGATGAAATAATTGTCCTTATGAATATTTTTGAAACAAAGTCATACCAATGCCTCTTTCATGCAAGATAAAAATAAAAAGCTTGAAATTTCTAAAGTCAAGTTCCTAACTATGGAGGAGATGGTCCTTCTCAATTTATACAACTTGCATTTGATGCATATTTGATAATGTCTTTGCCTAAAATAATCTATTTGTCGCTCATCATGTGCCACCACAGATGAATTCTGCCATATTTTCATTCAAAAAAGGAAATCAGATCCTTAATTATTTCTCAAAATTGAATTTTATAAAACCGTGACTGTTTAAAAAAAAAAAAACATTTTTCTCTCACGCACACTGCAAATTAGTGCTCCGAAGAACCCTGAATTTCTCCCAAATGGCTACGAATTTCAGAAAGTTTTTAAAATATTACCTAATTCACCCCGTTCCCGAAAAAACCCATGTTTTAGTTTTTTCTAATTCGTCTCGGTTTGCTCAGAAAATTCGTTTTAAAATAGGGTGTTTTTGACAATTACACATTTCGTTTTCTGGCAATTACTTGTGGTTTGATTTGTTTTTATTTGTAGGTTTTGAAGTGTATTGGCTTGTATCTCACAGAGAAGTTCAGATCGATGTCCCTCATTCCAATTACTTGCAATGGAATCTGCAATCTTCTCTTCATCAACAGTCTGAAATCTTCTCTTCATCAGCAATTTGCAATCTTCTCCTCATAAAAAATTTGCAATCTTCTCTTCATCAACAATTTCTTCATGTGATATACTTTCATTGTGTGCAAATTTTTAAAAATGATTTCTAATAACTATTGTTTGAGGAAAAACGAATATGGAAAAGAGAAGGTTTTTTTTTTTTTTTAAAATTGCAGTGCATGGGTCTTTGTGTGGATTGAAGGATTGCATATATGCGTAAAGCCAAGCCAAAGGTTGGCCTCTTGCGTATGCGTGGGTCTTATTTCCATGAGCCAATTTATTTATTTATTTTTTTAAATTTTTTTTTTTTTTAAATTGATTTGTTAATAAAATTAGATATTATATTTTCAAAAATTAAAAAATATACATATATATTTCATTAAACAAAACAATTATTGAAATTAAAATTTCTCGTCATTTTTAAAGTTTATTGTAAAATGAAATGAAATGATGAATTATTTTTTATTTTTTATTTTTTGATCCTCTAGATCACACAAAGTGCAGGAGGAGAGCATACTTGAGAAATTATTAATTTTTTTTTTTTTTTTAGATGTAAGAAATAAGGCTACCTAGTTACACTTCCCTGATAATGGCGCCAAAATGTTTAGTGAATTTAGTGTCCTAAATTGCTAACATAAATTATCGACCAAGGCTAGTAAACTGATGAAGTGTGATGCACTATATGTGCCTAAGTATCCATTTTTCTTACTTCGTTGTTTTTAATTGTTACACCATTTTTTGGTCATCTAACCTATCATTATTAGATGAACCCAAGTACACCATGTAAGACCAATTTTACCTAAAGTAAAATTGCTTTCACCACATCTATTTATGTTTCATGGTCATGTTTAACCCAAAATAAGGATATCAATTAAGTAAATCATTATTTATTTAAATGTTTCCTAAGAATAAGTTATTTAAATCACTATTTAAATCATATTCTTAGTTAAATTTGACTAAATCAAATATAAATAATTAAATAAACCATTATTTATTTAATTATATTCCCCTCATTTCCCTTAAATAACAAATAAATCATTTATTTATTTGTTATTTATAAATAAAAGAATTGACCCAAGTCAAAAACCCTTTTCCCTCTAACAAATATAATAAAATATTCCTAAAGGGTGATTCTAGAAGATGTTTAATAATATTTTATTCATGCACCAGGTTCTAGAACATCCCAATATTTTGTTATAAATAGGAGGGTTTTTCCCATTCATTAGTCACCTTCATTGCATTGGATCACACTAGATCTGCTTTTGGTCACCATTTTGCATCTCTGTTTTATGAACTCCCATTGAGTTCCATGTTTTGTTTTCCACAATAGTTAGAGAGAGAGACCATTAATCTGAAACACTGAGGACTTCCAAGAACCCATCCCACTGAGGAGAACCGGAAAACACCTTTTCTGTTTTCCTCTCAGGTGCCCCATTCTTTGATATAATAAAAAAGATTCTTTTAAACATATGTGTTCTTGTCTTGTCCATTGGTGCTTGTACTTTAGTTTACCTGCTTAATATCTTCCATATATAGATCTAGATGTGTGCAGCTTATTACAGATTTTAAGATATTTTGCAGCCATAACTTATGTTAGGGCTACTTGATATGCGTAGCTAAAGTGAGTTTTTATGACAAAAAATTCATGCTGACAATTGGCGACTCCACACGGGTTTTCTTTTGCGACCACTGTCATTTTCTATTTTCCTGCATATCCAGCTGTTTCAGACCCTAGGGTTTCTCTTCAGTTTTCTGTTTTTCCTATTTTTATGCTAGTTTTTTTCCTCTAAAACCCTCAAACTTTCAAATTTCTCACTTTCGTGTGTTTCTGGCCTTATTGCGCAGGTGACCGACATTAGCCGCAGCTGAGACGACACAATTTTCTAAAATCTGCCGCAACCAGCCCTGGATCTGCAGGTCGCACTTATCTGCCCAAAAAGTGCGACCTGGGCTTGAGGTCACACTTTTCTACCCTAAATCTGCACCCTGGCCTGAAAACAGGCCCAAACCTGCGACCTGCAATTTTTTTTGCAATCTGCCCGCGCTTTTTCTTGGTTTTACTGAAGCTTCTGTTAGGGTGTTCCAGTCTCTGTCTCCACTTGTTCAGACCTGTTTCTGATCTATTTCACTCACCTAAGTGGGACTCTTTCCCCTTAGGGTTTCAGTTCCCTCCACTTTTTGTGGGAGAGTTTGTTGCTGTTTTCAGACGTCTGCATTTCCAGAAGTTTCAACCTTATTTCAGATCTGCTACCTCTTGTTCAGATCCTCACAGGTAAGCTTTTCTTCCCTTTCTATACACTGCCTTTCGCTTTGTTTGGTTTCTGCTCTAGGGTCACCCCTTTGACCCCCTCTTTAGCTGATCTCCTATTTTCTAGCAGCAACCTTGCCCCTACCTCTTTGCTGCTTTCTGCACCACTTTCCAGCAGATTTTTCCATTAGATCCCAGTCCCTCCGGACCTTCAATCTATTGGCCTCTTGTTAGTGTGCTCTGCCCCTTCTAGACTAGTTTTGAGAGAGCCACCTGCTTGGGTTCGATCACTGCCTTTTTAGTTGTTAATTTTCTGTTCTTTCAGTTTTATTTACTGCAGATTTCTTTTCCATTACGCAGCACACTTTTTATTTTACTCTCAAAACGTCTGGGTTTAATCAATTAAAATTAACGCACGCCACACACTGACCCTAAGTGAAGAAGAGCCTGGTTAACACCGCCTGGAAAAGACTCTAAAATTAATCGACACTGCACCTCTTCGCCCTTGTCGCGCCTTGCTTTTGCACCTTGCTGCCCTTGTCGGTCTCTCTTCTTCCCGTCATCATTGCACCTCCAAGGCATTTCTCCTGGCGACTTCTTGGCCTTCACCCTCAGTTTCCGGTTGGTCGACTTCCTCCTTCCCGTCGTCATCGAGTAAGTCCTCCCCCAAGTCCGCCCTCCGACTCTTCCTCTGATTGTTCGGGTTCTCCCCATCCTTCTAGTTCTCCCCCTTTTACCTTCACCATGTCTAGTTCTGGACCTAGCCCTAACCCCAGTTCTACTTCCGGGTCCACTTCCAGTGGAACCACTACGGGACCTACCTCGACTGCCCCATTACTTCCGTATATGGCTGGCCTTAGTCTCCCCGACTTCAATCAGCTTATCAATGATCCTATCTGCCACGATGTCAGTTGTCTTGCTATTCCAACCAAGCTCCCCTCTGACATTCCCAAGTTCGAGGGCCTTGATAGTGAAGATCCCTCCAATCATATCTAATCTTTCCATATGTGGTGCTCCTCTAATTCCATCACCGACGACTCCATTCGTCTTCGTTTATTCCAATGCACCCTTACCGGCGACACATCCAAATGGTATGTCGATCAAGCCACCTCTTCCCATACCACTTTTGCCACCATTGCCCAAGCCTTTTTGTCTTATTTCCAGCTCCTTCTCCGATACAACACTGGCACCGAACTGTTGACCTCCTTTCAACAATCCTCTTCAACACGTCTCTCCGCTCATGTTCAAGATTGGCGAAGATGGCGAAGCTTATGCCGTGCTCCCCCCTTTGAAGATCGTGTTTACATGGATTGGTTCCTTCACACCCTCCTACCACCCATTGGCAAAGATGTCGCATCCCATTTTCCCCAAACCGAAGAAGCCGCCCTTCAAATAGCTTTGAAGTATGATCTTATTTATGCTTAATCCGGTTATGTGTATACCTTCCTTCTTGACCTCCCCAAACCCGGTGGCCCTAACGCCTCGGGATCCTCTCATTCCGCTGATGGTATCGTCGGAGCTCTATCCCATACCACTGCCCAGCCTCTTCCTCCCTATGGTTTTTCCCTCGGAGGGGCCAACACCTCTAGCACCTTTCCCCCAACTGGCAACATGTACCTTGGGTATGGAATTCCTCCCCCCTTTGCCCACATGCCTCCATACCTCAATGTGGCCCCTTCTCACCCTTATCCCTATCCTCAGCCTGGTGTCCCTGCTCCTCCTGCTTTCGGATCTCCCACTCCCTTGCCTCCTCCCCCCCCGCATTTACTTCCCCCCAAAGGGCACGTATTTGCGCAACAAGGGGCGCCTACTTCTCAACGGAGGCGAGGCAATCCATCCACCCCTGGCAATCGTGGACCCACTTCTCCCAGTCTAGACCCTAACACCGCCAACTAGCCATAAGGCTCTCAACCCAAGCCCAATCGACCGCTTCGCACAAACAAGCCCTGTTCCTGCTGCGGTGTTTATGGTCATTACACTCAAAATTGTCCCCTATTACCTCAGATGCGACAAATGTGGGAATCCCAACCCACCGTGCGGGGTCAACACTCCTCCCCGACCACCTCTCCCCATCCAACCCCCGTCCAACCTGCCGTGTTTACCGATCTTTTCCCTCAGCAAGGATTCGTAGCTACTCAATCACATCATGCCCCTAGAACAACTCAACATTCCCCTTCTGGCACCTCTGATTATCAAATTCTCATGATGGCCTCTAACCCCCCTCTCACTGTCGACCTTAACCTCCAAACTCGATCTCGTCAATATTCCCCACCTCCCGTTTCACCTGTCTCCGAGTCCCCATAATCAAGTTCTACAAAGCCTCTCTCGACACCCAAGGGTCCCTTACAAATCCTCCCCCCCAAAGTTGAGGTTCACACCAGAATTCCTAAGGGCCCCTTACGCCGAAATGATGCCTCTGGTCGGGCACCCATTCCTACAGCATAGTCGATGATCTGGCACAATCTCTGGCTGCCATTTTAACGCTAGAACTCCTCCAGTCATGTCCTTCTCAAAAGAAAGCTCTACTATCTGCCGTGGGTGCTATAGATCCTACTGATGACCTGTTAATTGTTTTTGATTCCCGTCAGTCAGACCACCCCCCTCTTCCTCCTTCAGTTGCTTTCCAAATCCCAGTCAAAATCTGAAACGCCAATGTCGCTCGCTGTATTATTGATGAGGGGGCATCTACCTGTGTAATGTCCACTTCGGTTTGGAAACAACTCGGATTACCTGAGCTGGCCCCTTCCACCATCACCCTCCGTGCCTAGGATGGCCATGCCTCCCAACCCATTGGTCTTTTTCGTAACTGCCCTATCACCCTTGCCGGTAAGACTGTATGTGTCGACGTTGAATTTATCGACGCTCCTCTTGACTACAACATCCTTTTGGGGCGTAGTTACACCTATGCCATGTCTGCCGTCCCATTCGCAGTCCACCGCAAAATGTTTTTCCCCCATAATGGCAAGATCGTCACCATTGACCAGTTGTTGTATCATGAACCTAAGTCCACCATCTCTACTATCACCAATAAGAAAACTGTTGATTCTTTGACCAACGTCTCACCTGGCATCTACAAAGACTCCTCTTTGCTTGGCACCTTCCCCGGTCCTCCCCCTCCTCCTATCTCCAATCCTAGCTCGGTGAATGTTTGCATGATGCAATCCTCCCAGGCTGCCCTCCCGCACCTTGCCTCGGCTAGTCAGCAACCTCCACCTCATCCGCCGCACCCTGCTCCTAGCCCTTCACCTCAGTTGACTCAACCCATCCCCCAGGCCTTACCCCTCTCCCTCACACTCCAAAACCTCCTTACCCCCTCGAATCGATTCCCTCCAGCCTCCCCCACCTCGGAGCCGTTCCCCTTGGCCATTTCTCTGCTGGTCAAGTCCCCTTCCTTGGTCCCCTTCCTGGAGTATCTTACTCCTCCCATCGAGACCCCTCCCGGTCACCCTAAATCGTACATTGCTGTGACACCTGTCCAACCGATTCCTGTTGTTCCTTCCACCACTCCAGTACCCCTAGCCCCTTCACATACTTCTCCTCATGATGAATCTGCTATGGGTAAGAAACGAAAAACTCGCAGGGGGGCATCCAAAGACATGGCCATCGCTGCTGACCCTATTCCCCCTCCACCCACCAAGCCGTGTGCCCTGTGTGATGGTATCGTTCACGCTACCCATACTTGTCCTGAGTTGCCTCGTATCCGCCCCATGGTTAAAGTCACCTTTCCTGAATCGACGACCTCCGAAACCCCTGTTTCCTCCTCCCCCGTCGTCAAGAACCCCAAGGCTCTTCGCACCAACAAACCTTGCGCCTTATGTGGGATTCACGGTCATTATTCCCACCATTGTCCTCACCTCACGCAATACTGAGCCTCTTTAGAGGTCATTCGTGAGTATGAAATTGAACAAAATCAATCAGCCTCCCCCATCCTCACTCAGTATGCGTCTGGTTCTCTTGAAGATCTCCCGGCCACCATTGACATCCCACCCCCTGATGTTGAGATGTCAGAATCTGCCGCTCCTCTCTTGTACCTATCCTCATCTGCCCACCCCTCAGAGTACATCCCCTCTGTATCCACTCCGTCTGTTTCACTTGATACCCCGTCCGCGACATTCTTGGACTCCTCGTGCTCTGACCATCTCTTTACTTGCTCTTCTGTCGTTTCCTTTGATGACCCTTATCTGCACCTTTTTTCTATGACTGATGATCTCGATAGCTTTGCCGCCTCTTGTGGTTCTCACTTTCGTGCCATCTCTTCCCCTCATCCCGATGTTCCCATTCGTATCTATGATGTACATCGCCACATTCATCCCCGATCTTCATTTGTCCTCTACTGCGATGCTATTCCCTCGACCCCCTCCTCCACTCATTACATTGGTTATGCCGATGGCGCCAGTCGCCATTCCCGAAACCTCGCCTCAACCGCCTGGGCCATATTCACCCCTGTGCACACCCTTGTCCTTGCCAATGGGGTCTGCATTGGTCCCGCCACCAATAATTAGGCCGAATACGATGCAATTCGTGGTCTCCTAACTGACGCTCTCTCCCATCACATCCTCCACCTGCACGTTTATTTAGATTCCCTGCTTATTGTCTTACAACTCAATGGTGTCTACCGTGTGCATCATCCTATCCTGTTTAGACAATATTTACGGGTGAGACTTTTAATTCGTGAATTTAGATTCATTTCATTCAACCACATCCCTAGAAGCCACAATCACTATTCAGATCAGATTGCAAATCATATTCTCGATTGGCATTTATCACAAGGACGACATAACATTTAAATACACATCAACCATACATATATCATATCACATGTGTTTTCAGAGTCCAAAACTTTGAAACATAGGACATGCCCATAGCATGTTACACAACCAAAAACTACAAAACTGGGGGGCACCAGTTGCCCCTACATACAATACTAGGGGGGCACCACTCGCCCCTACATACATACTGGGGGGCACCACCTGCCCCTAATCATGCTCTGGAGGATCCCGAGCCAACGGCTCTGCTCCTGCAGCTCGTAGATCATGCACTGTCTGCCCGGCCATCGCCATGCATCGCATGATCCCTTGCCATTCCGAGGGGAGTCCAATACACAACTCTATGTATCGGTCATCTAAATCCTGCCAACCACGCTCCGACACGCCGGTCAACAGTCCCTCACATCTACGATGGAGATCCTCCACCAATGCGGCCATCTCTTCATTCTGTCCTGTGCTCGATCCACTGGCACCAGTAGCTCCTGCTGCTGTAGGTCGCCCCATATATCCGGTCGGTTTTACCGGAGCAATATCTGCATCCCAAACAACATAAAGATTAGCACCATGCATGCTAGTCACCAAATATAAACAAAACATAACAGATTAGTTTCTTGTCACTTACCATCGGGGCCCCGCACTCGCCCAGGTGGTAGCGGAAAATCCGGATCTCCCCAATAACTCATCCCACTATAGGGATAGTCATCTATGTATAACGGCATCTGATCCCAGTGAGCGAAAAACTCTGGTCGAAACACCCTTCCGACTGCCCCTCCTCCTCCTCTACTCAGTAGTCGTCCCCACCGTAGGTTCCACCCAAACCTAGCTAGTGCACGACGGACACCCAATCTTCTTCAATCTCTGTCCACAATGCACCCATATCTCTTTCTCTCCATTTAACCAGTATCTCTGCCATATCTGCACAAAACCAACATCTTTTTCAGTCTACATATCATCAATACTAGATTAACTTACATCAAAACTAAATCTCAGCCCAAAACAGCACTGAAATACCCTCCCTCTCACAGGTCGCACTTTTCAGGCAAATCCTGGTCTAGGACGCACCTTTCAGGCCAAAACCTGCGTCCTAGGTCGCAGTTTTTTCCCCAAAAAGTGCAACCCGGCCGTGAGGGTGAAGTAGGTCTAGTTATCGAGATTTTAGGCCCTAATTTGAACTTTGAACCCATCAAAAACACAGAGTAGGATTAGGCCTCTTACCTGAAACTAACGGATCACGATTCCAATGGTCAGTTTGTCCGCTACGATCACCGCAAGATTTAGGGCCTTCTCTCCTCTCCACATTCACCATAGCTACATAAGAAAATGAATGATTTTGGAGGGAAAAAGCCTTATTAGAAGAAAACCCCTGATTTTTCTTTCACCAGCTGCGACTCAACCGTAGCTCCGTTCGACAAACAGTTTGCATCTTTGGAAAGATCTCACCAAACACTACAATGGGTATCTGTTAGTTTTTCATCATCTGATACTTCACTAGGACACATTTTGTCCATGAAGGGTCTCCCCATTTCTCTTCAAAACCAAATTTCCTCACTCACAACACTTGTAATTGAGGCACCACTTTTCCTCCTTACTTGTCCTTGACTGTGATGATTTTCGTCGTGAGCTACCTCATTTTACTCATGCTTTCACAGGTCCCCATTGGACCATTATTACACGGTAGCACCATTGAGTCGCCCTTGTTCAGAGCACATGCATAGAGTCCACTTGCCTCCTTGCAGTATGTGTCCACTCCCTTCACATCCCTACATTATGCTTATCATCATTTACCCTCTTTACCTTTATATCCGCTGCCACCCATAACATTCATACCCTCTATGCTCTAACAAGGGAAGTCACCCACTCACTCATTCGTATCCCCCTTCCCATCATCACCATCACTACCTATATGATCGTTGCTCCAGATCCCCTTCTGTCAACATAAACTTATCTTCTCCAGCAGCTGGATTCAGGGGGCAGTTGATCTTGGTTCGCACTCTGTGGTCAGCCTGATCGTGATTCCTATGCTTGATGATTCAGTGATGCCGCCACAATCATTCATGATTCCCGGGTGTGTGTGAGATGTCCCAACCCTCATGAGGGGGTGGCCCTCCAGGTAGCCCCCCACACGCCTAGATGACTTCGTCACTTCAGTCTTTGATGCATCTCCTCTCATTTGACGATATCAGCCTCCGTCGCTTGCAGCACCTTTTCGGCTTACTTGTATCTGTCAGATTTTGTGAGCCCTTCCCCGTGTGTAGGGGACATCTGGGTATATTTGTATCTCCTGTACTACATTATTATTGTATAAGCCCTGATGATTATTCCAGGCATAGAATGTATATGGGAGTCATCAGTATATTTTTTCTGGCTCATATTTTGGCCAGTACCTCTTTCATTATTGTGTTCTGTGGTTTTTCGGGCGCCTTATCTTTTGTACTATTGTCTCGGTGGGCATAGGTATGCCTCCCCTGCCACCTTTCGCATTGGTACTGCTTCATACATTTGAGACTTGTTGCACCTGTAAGTCTCGCCTCCTCAGGGTCTAGTCCTTCACACACTTTAGATTACCATACAGTCCTCTCTCTCACTTCCATTTTATCACCTAGTGATTGAGTTCTTACAACGTACTTCGGTCATACGATTTGCTCCTAACACTCGCACGTTGGGGGGCAATCTGTTACACCATTTTTTGGTCATCTAACCTATCATTATTAGATGAACCCAAGTACACCATGTAAGACCAATTTTACCTAAAGTAAAATTGCTTTCACCACATCTATTTATGTTTCATGGTCATGTTTAACCAAAAATAAGGATATCAATTAAGTAAATCATTATTTATTTAATTGTTTCCTAAGAATAAGTTATTTAAATCACTATTTAAATCATATTCTTAGTTAAATTTGACTAAATCAAATATAAATAATCAAATAAACCATTATTTATTTAATTATATTCCCCTCATTTCCCTTAAATAACAAATAAATCATTTATTTATTTGTTATTTATAAATAAAGGAATTGACCCAAGTCAAAAACCCTTTTCCCTCCAACAAATATAATAAAATATTCCTAAAGGGTGATTCTAGAAGATGTTTAATAATATTTTATTCATGCACCAGGTTCTAGAACACCCCAATATTTTGCTATAAATAGGAGGGTTTTTCCCATTCATTAGTCACCTTCATTGCATTGGATCACACTAGATCTGATTTTGGTCACCATTTTGCATCTCTGTTTTATGAACTCCCATTGAGTTCCATGTTTTTTTTTCCACAATAGTTAGAGAGAGAGACCATTAATCTGAAACACTGAGGACTTCCAAGAACCCAACCCACTGAGGATAACCGGAAAACACCTTTTCTGTTTTCCTCTCAGGTGCCCCATTCTTTGATATAATAAAAAAGATTCTTTTAAACATATGTGTTCTTGTCTTGTCCATTGGTGCTTGTAATTTAGTTTACCTGCTTAATATCTTCCATATATAGATCTAGATGTGTGCAGCTTATTACAAATTTTAAGATATTTTGCAGCCATAACTTATGTTAGGGCTACTTGATATGCGTAGCTAAAGTGAGTTTTTACGAAAAAAAATCATGCTAACATTAGTGTTTTATTGATTTTTTGGGGTTTTTATGTTTGATGCTTAGTATGCTACTCTATGCTAAAAATGTGAAGTTAGATCTATGTCAAAAGGGAGAAAAATAAATGTTAATAAATGAATTAAAACAGAGTTTATTTGCAAATTCTGTTCCTAACTAGAAAATGATGAAAACAGAGAATCCTAATCCATAGATATTACAGCTTCTAAATGAACATTCATGAAATGAAAAGTCACTCAAAACACTACAACTTAATCTGATTCATTTAGTTAGAGATTTGTTGGAAGAGCTTGTGAAAAAGATTAATTCTAATGCAATGAGGATCTCCTAAAACATAAAAGGAAGTGCTGAAACAACTTATAACATTACAACTAAATCTCATTCATGAGTTAGAGGTTTATTGGAAGAGTTTTTGAAAAATATTAATCATAATGTGATAAGGAAAAACAATCAATAACTCACAATATTACAACTAAGTCTCATTCGTGAATTAGAGGTTTATTGGAAGAGCTTTTGAAAGAGACTAACTGTAGTATAATGAGGATCTTCCTTTTAACTAAGTAACAGGAAATGAAATGCTAATAATTCAAAATACTACAATTGAATCCCATTCATTTAATAGAGATGTATTAGAAGAGATTGGGAGAGAGACTAATTGCAATATCATGAGGATCCTTTATCTAAGCAAATGACATGAAACATAATGATAAAAGCTATGATTTCAGAAAGCAGTCTAGGTAAGGAAATATGACAAAACAGAATTGAAAATGACTTATCTAGAAAACATGTGAAACATCCTCGAATAGCAGGGGCCCTCTGCTACCAATTTGGTGAAATTATTCAGCTCCTTAAAGTTGTAATCAAAACAACATCAATGAACTGAAATTATTTATTGACAGACTCACAAATATACATCCCATTCCATCCTAAGCTTTGTTACAAAACACTCTCTAATCCTTTCTCTTCTTCTCCTATTTTTTCACTACCCTTGATAGGAAAAAGCTTCCCCTATTAATACAAAAATATGAGAAGTTATTTCGTTAATGAGAGTCCATGAATCTCTCCCTCTATCTTTAGAGTTACAATCAAAACAAGAAATGATAAGACACATGTCTTTTTAGAGTTTCAATACAAATAAGAAATGAGACACATATCTTCTTAGAGTTTCAATACAAAAAGGAAATGAGACACATGTCCTCATGATCCCATGATCTTCTCCACTCAAATTCGAATTGGGTTTTGGGAGGCCACATAAAGGTCTTTTAGAAGCTTCCTTTTGACCTACACATGTCACAAAACTCATAACACACACACACACACACACACACACACACACACACACACATATGAAACTATGTTAATTTTCTAGTTTCTAATCATAAATTCACTTTAAACACATAAAATAAATAACTTTGGAAGACAAGGATCCTAACCCATATATTTATGAAAATGGTTACTTGATGTAGGGTTTTAGGTCAGATAGTTATGAAATGAGAGCTAAATGGTAATGACATAATGGAAATATGTATGAATATGGAAAACACTTTTGAGACTCAACAAGAAGCATAGAGATACATGACATTGTGAGCAAAATCACACCACCCAAAGTTGTCCTTCATTTCCAAAAATTAAGGAAGGTTACCAATGGGCCAATGAATAGGCTATGAAAATTCGCTTCATAGCTCATGTTATCACCATAATTTTTTTTTCCTAAACTCTGAAAGTTTACCTTGTTTCTAGTTATGGTGTTAAATGGGTCTTGAGTCATTTCGTTCTTAAAGGGGTAAGTGATAGGGTTTGAAGTCTTCAAAATGTCATTTTCATTTCCGAATAAATTTTAAAAGTCTCATTTCATGGTTTAAAGGTCCCATCATCCATTTAGAAGTCATGTTTTTAACCTTTGAAAAAGTTTTTTTTTGCAATAAGCCACGAAACCGCACTTTCATAGTGCAACTAGTTGAAAAAACCAGTTTTACGGTACGAAAGTGCTGCTACTTTCATAGCGCATATTCCTGAAAATGCACTAAGCGCACTACGAAAGCGCGAATTTATAGGGAAGTCATATCAAATCATAAAATCAATCAGAATCCGTTAGGTTTTCATCATTAGGAGTCAGTTAGGGGTCATTTCCAAAACGTGTAGCCATTCAAAATCATCATTGCAATTGTATAGGTCTCATTTATGGAAGGAAAGTTCAAATTTGAAAACGCTGGTTACTTATTCCAGTTTTCATGCAAAACACTTCAACATATCTTTTTCAAGTGCTAAGCTTATGATAATCTTACACCAAAGCTTTCCTCATCTATTATCAAGCGACACTGACTATTCTATCAAGTGAGGCTGACTGTTTTGAATTCAAGCGAGGCTAATAATCATATTCTACAGGAAGCAGACATAAATTTCTGAATGCAAGAATGACAGAAGAAAAGAAAAATCACAGGTCAGGGCATTGCTTAAGGTTATAACCTGAAAGCATAGGAGCCCTAGCTAAAGAAAAAACAATGTTAGAGGTTTTCAGGAAGGCAGGGTGTTTGAATTTTTGTGAAAATTTGTAGGGAGGACATAGTCAGGTAACAAAGGAATTTGCCTTGCATTTTAATGGTTCAAACACAAATATTGGAATATTAAATTTGTCAGTTACTCCTGAGACCATAGCCTTGGTAATTGAGATTCCTAGAGGGTAAGAAACATGGTTTAAGGGTTTCAGATTTGACATGGAGGCATGCAAGGTGTTTCTAAAGCCAGAATTCACAGAGATGGATTTAAACAATGCAATTCCCGGGATCTACATCAAAGATAGCTATGAAAATATACTCTTCTATATCCGGAGGTATTTTACATTCGAGGGTAGGTATCATAAAGTTTATTCATTTCATTTTAAACTTCTGTTACACTTTACAGGCATGATATCTTTAGACTTTCCATTTTTCCTATATAGAAGCATAGCTAAGATGACAGACAAGGTTCAAATGAAATCTGAAGGGTGTGAAACTTCTCTATTTCACCATGGTCTAATAAAACTGATGGTCTTAAATGAACTCCAAAAGATTAACAGAGAATGGTTATCATTCTTATTTTTATGTGGATTTGGAGTAGAAGCTCAAACTACAGGCAGTAACCCTAAGGCAAAAGAAACTCCACCAGCAGAATCCAGCAAGCCTGTAGTGACAAGGACAAAAAGGTTTGTGAAGTTAAAACCTAGGAAACAGGTGAAAGAACAGGTAGGAAAGAAATCAATTGTCATTAAAGAAACTCCTCAATCTGCAAAAAAAAGGTTAGATGAAATTGAATAAATTGCACAGAAACAATCAGTTGATAAACAAGTTCAACAGAAACTGACTAGGAATCAAGTTGCAAAAGCAAATGGGAAAGCAATGTTTTCAGGAACAAGTGGCAGTCCAGGTTTAAAGGGAAATTTAGATGTTATATTGCAAGCCATAGACATAGAAGAGTCCCCTTTGGTACAAGCTGACTTCATAAGAATTGATGAAGATAAACAGAAAAATATGAAGTCATCTAAAAAGTTGGAGTTCAATGATGAGGATGCAACATTTGTCTTCAAGGCTAGGAAGCCCGTAACCAGATAGTCAAAGAAATTACAAAAGCTTAATGCTAAGCTAGAGAAAATAGAGGAAACATCTATTGTTCATGAAGAATTTATAGATCTTTCTTCACCTATACCAGAAAAGGCCAAAAATAGAGTATTCTCCACACAAATAGAAAAAATCAGTTATGAAGAGATGGAAGAAAATTTGAAATCAACCAATCATGAAATTGTCAGATTAAAGAAGAGAACTAGAAAGCATGCTATTGAAAAAACAATTTTCAAGAGGATGAAAGCCCTCTGGGAAGGTGATAAGGTTTCTAAACCAGAAATAATTAGCAGTGAAGCACAATATTTCACTTGGATTGTACCAGCCATAAAAGAAGCAACATTTGTGAGGGTTATGAATACCCATTTGAGGACCAAAAACAAGAGACTAAGGATATAGGTTGAAGACTTATAAATCCAGCTAACAAGATCTCAAGAAAATATAAAGCAACAGTGAAACAGGGTAATGGAACAGTGCAGAAAAATGATAAATTTTAAATCAATTTTTCATTAAGGTGAAGACCAATTTTGATGAAAATCATCTTTTTCAGGTTAAGTTACTATTTTTTTGATAAAAATATCAGTCCTTGTGAAGTTTAAATATCCTCAACTTAAAAATTTATGAAGACTATTTTGAAATAAGCCTACACAGCAGTTTCGTAGCGTGCTACGAAACTGCCGAAGATGACTTTTTGCACTTTTACATATGAATTTTGGAGATAAGGTTGATGGGTTTTGAGTTTAAATGTTGCTGGTGGAAGCATGGAGATTACATGTGAAGGCTCAAATTGTAAAACAAGAGAAAAAAATGGTTAAAGGAAAGTTTTTACAATTACCTACAAACTGCGCTACGAAAACATGCTACTTTCGTAGCGCAGACATATTTCATAACCTTCTACACTATTTTGGAGATTTTTCTTTGCACAGGTAGAATATTAAAGGTTTCAAGGAAATTATTGACACATGCGACACATATGAAACTAAGCTATCAATGTTAACAAGTGCCCGAAGATGAAAATGGAAGTTAAGGGATAAAAAGCAGGAAATCTGTCTCCTGATTTTTAGGACTGTTTTTGGCATCATCAACAGGATTACCTCAAAGGTGGAAGCATCATAAAAGTTCGAATACATGGGATTGCAGCTATCAAAGGAAGTATTAAAGTTTAGATAAGGTTGTTGCAAGCATATTTAGGAGTTTCACTCCTATTAGAACTAGGACTTTTCAAAGGCAGTAAAGCTGTCACTTTGTAATTAATGGCATGTTTAAGATTAGGAATGGTGTCAAAATAAGTGAATTCAAATTCTCTAATGGAGGATCAAGGAATCCTAGATTTTAAATGCTCTATATAGAGCATGAGGTTGAATTCATAAGGGTTGGGCATTTTCATTAGCAATTGACGGTGTTATTGTAGTTGACTGTGTCTTTTTCAACTTAATACAGAGATCTGTTTTGACAACTCAAGATTCATAAGGATTTTATGTGTATCATCTTTATATGGCCTTCCTAAAATATCTATTTGCAGTAGTATTTGTATGTGTTACTTAGAATTCATTTGACAATGCTCTAACTTCCTTCACATGCAAATAGATCGTGTTTTTCACAGTGTTACTGTTTTATTCATTAACCTAGAATCCAAGTGCCTTGACTTCCATGCTTAACAGATTACAATGTTTTGGTTAAAGATTATCTTGACTCCATAGCCCAATGAATGTTTGCTAATCTGTGATACAACCAGTTATACATTTTTATCCTTTTATTTTAGAGTTAGCCATCTATTCATTAATAAAAAATCATAAACCTTTGAGAGAGCCCTCTCAAGTTGAGGAGGCTAAGTCTCAGCCAAAAGTTTGGTCTGAAAGAGTTACATGAAGTCTACTTTGTGAGTAACCTATTAGGGTCAGATTTTGTGATAACAGATCAAAATTTACCTTGGTCAC
Source organism: Pinus albicaulis (assembly GCA_034641835.2). Taxonomy (NCBI): domain Eukaryota; kingdom Viridiplantae; phylum Streptophyta; class Pinopsida; order Pinales; family Pinaceae; genus Pinus; species Pinus albicaulis. The sequence goes on from CM076581.1 coordinate 462,935,656, forward strand.
CATGGCCAAAAGAGACTACACAAGGCCCATATCAAAAATTTACCCCATACTAGTACGCACCTTACAATTGGTATCCATTTATGCCTTGGCAACAATGGCCTATCCAAAACCCATCATGGTTCCAAGGATGGATATGACCTTATCCTTTAAAAAATATGCACCTGAAAGCCTAATTGTACTCCCCTCAATCATACTTGCACCAACTTTGGTTACCATATACTCAACATACTTAGATACTACCATAGGAAAGCCTAATTGTTCTCCCCTCAATCATACTTGCACCAACTTCAGTTACCATATACTCAACATACTTAGATACTACCATAGCTACCTACCCAACCTGTACCTGAACAGAATAATAAAGTAGTACAAGCCACCTACAACATTGAATCACTGTTTTTTTGAACTTATTCTATCTCCCCTATGTATTGTAAAGACATTCATCTACATTTGGGGAAGGTGTTTCATGATCCAATTTCCCCCATTATATAGGAATAAGCCAAAGGGTAGAATCTTATTGAATTGGACATTCAAATCAATAATTCCTATTTAATGACTCAAACATCTATTACATAATAATCACACATAGGAAATCCCATTTTGACCATATGTATCTCAAAATTTTATGTCTAAAAAATTCAGCCACACAACCAACGTTTGATTTCTTAGAAGAACATAAAAACGTGCGTGTTAAGATTCCTTTGTTTCAAGCCACCAATGGCATTCCAATTTTGACTAACACTATCAAGGAACTTTTCTTAAAGAATCCAAGTAGGAAAATATATATCTCAAAATCATTTATGTACTTAAGAAGTTGGTTGATTTAATGTTGGGAGAAATATTTGTGGCTAAGTGCAAATACCCTAGAAGTCTAATTGTTAGTGTTAATACCGATAACACTTCCATATATAACAACCTAATAGACTTAGGGGTAGATATACACGTTATGACAAATGAAACCATAGAAAATCTCTAGTTACCCTAACTAAAACCAAACCCTACAATCCTTCAACTAGCAGTAGATTCAAACAAAATTCTTGAAGACATAATTGTCAATGTAGACTCGTGGGAATACCCAGTGTATTTCATGGTCCAATAGCTCAAATCCAACCTAGAAGGATGCCCATTGATCTTGGGAAAACCATAGTTGGAAATCGATGATGCATATATTAGTTGTAAATCAAAAGATATGACCATCTCTCATATGGATTCCACTAAAAATATTACTATTTATCCTCATGCAAAACCTTCCCTTCCTAAAAGATACCCCCCCTTGGCTTGAATATAGTGATGAGGAGGCTCTTAAACTTATCTCGACCTAGGACCAAGCAAAAATCTTTAAAGAGAATTTTAAGGATGATTTAGTTTTCAATTTCATAGCACATCTTCACACACCTACTCATTCATCATTTGGGAACACGTTAGACGAAAATTACCAAGAAACTTGCTCTCCAAATGAATTGACACATCAAATTGACACTATGACTCCTTCAAGTACTATGTTTCAGAATTTTAGCTCATTTATCGAAATATACCCTGGAAAGACTCTAACATGTTAATACTAGTGTAGAAACTTCTCAACATGAAAAAATCATTAATATGTTGAAAATTCACAATAGCATATTCACTTAGGAATATATTTATATGGAGGGCATCCACCCAATTTTTTGACCTATTAGATAGCCATAATGAACGGTGAATCCTACTCTCAAAGACGTAGTTAAAGAAGAGTTTCGTTTATTACTTAATGGAAATTTTTATTTACTCTATTTTCAACATTTGGTGGGTTTCACCCTTAGTGATCGTGCTAAAGAAAAATTATAAATGGCATGTGTGCATCAATTATAGGGAATTAAACAAAGCCATCTTAAATGACTATTTTCTCCTACCATTTATAGATAAAGTCCTTGATACTTAGGTAGGAAAAAACTATTTTCTTTTCTTAAGGGATTCATGCTACAATTAGAGTTATGTAGACCCTAAATACCAAAAGAAAACCACCTTTACTTTCCCATGGGGATATCAGACCTACTAAGTACTTCTATTTTAATTATGTAGTGCCCCAACCACATTATAAAGGGTTGTTCTTGAGGTATCATCTGACTTTACTAATCATTGTGTAGAAATATACATGAATGACTTTGTCGTATATGGAGATACCTTTGAGGAAGCTATAAATAATCTCAAGAATATAAGAGATTTGTTGATGGTGCTAGATGCTGCCAATATCTAGGGGGCCCCGGTGTGAATTCCGAATTAGACCTCACACTAAGCGGGATAGGAACCCCATCTAGTATGTAGGCCCAACTGCCACCATGAATGTTTCACTCTTGGCTACCAAATGAAAAGATGTTAGAGTGAGGACAAGAATGAAATTCCCAGACAATGAAACAAAGTCGGCCCAAGATTAACAAACTGCAGGAAGAGGTACAAGAAATTCAAAACAACATTAAGAAGAGGTATGTCATGAGAAGGACTAGTGAGCCAAAATCTAATCAAACATACATGAACACAAACATGCCAAAGGTTAATTGCAAATATCTTCACAAAAGGTCACTGACATGGTGTAGAATAAGAAAGCAAAAATTCTAAAGAAAACATACATGCAACAACTATAGTTCATAGCTTATTGTGGGTATGAAAGCACACATACAGATAGAATGAAAATATCAGACGAGCAATATAACCACCATGAGTAAGCATCAGAATCAATGCTAAACATGAAGAAAATATTATTAACATTGTTGTAAATTCAAGTAAATATCTTTCCATTTGTCAAATCCCAACAGTGGAACATGGGATGCTCATACCATTTCCCAATTCAAAACCCTAGCTTCACTACAACTCACCCTACTAGCTGCCAAGAGATGAGTACCTCTGTATCTCAAGCACAAATCACATATCTAATCCTAGCTGCAACTCAAGTGCTAAAAATCCCCCCAAATGAGGCATGAGGGTACATTTATAGAGGTGAGGAGGGTGACCTTTCACCTACCCTCATGACTCTTAAGCTTCCTTACTTCTCTCTCTTGTCTAGTGACTGTTACACGCTCAAATAAATCTCAACATATTTGCTAGCACCATGATGAGAACATTTACATATTGATAGAAGAGAAAAGGTGAGGAGAATAAAAGAGGGTTGATGGAAACCTTAATGTTGCTCTGCAGTCATGATGAGCTACTGAATAGGGTCGCGATGCATTTTTTTTGTTGAATGTTGATTTTCCTACTACTGTTCCTACCATCATGGTTGACACAATGCTTTAGGAAGCTACATGGATCCAACTAGCTTGTTTGTCAAAATAAAATTCTTCCAAGAAACTCTAACTTTCTCCAATGCAAATCAACATCCCCGACTGACAAATAAATAAAATTTTTCAGATAAATATGTAGACAAAGAATAATGTCAGAAACATGATAGGCTAACTGAAAGTAGAACATTAATTTGGACCCATATATAGTACTTTATTATAATCTAGGTTGTGAAACATCACTCTGAGCCCTAAGAGGATCATAACCAATGTTGATTGTCCCTTTCTCTAGTGTCCCTCTCATTTCCATGCATTCTCATGATATTTTTAGTACAGGGTTCAAAATCCCATACAACATACTTGGCTTTGCCTATTTGCAGCACTTGCATTGCATGTGGCATTGTGCTATTGTTATATTATATTTTTTTTGTCTTCCTATGCTGTGATCCTGATTGTGCATATTGTATAATATGCCTAAGCCTCCATATGTTCATTTTTTTATCACTAAAATGGGTGGGAGAAGACACATGTATGCATGACATAACATTCATGTCTTTGTCTCTATTTATTATTTCTTTGGTCGTGGTACCATGCTAACAACTTTAAACTTGCCATTTAAGCGTTCTAGCATCCCTTTGAGTTGTCTTCATGCTTAAAGATTCACCTTTTTCTTACATGCAATTTTTCCCCAATTGATCTCTTTCGTCTACCTCTTTAGATCAATTGTCTTATTGCACCATATCTGATTAATTTAAAATATTCTGTGATGGTTGGCTCTTGGGGTCGTGGCACATGTACATATCTCCTTTTTCTTATGATACCCCTTTAAAATTTCTGCAATGCACTTACTACGATTTTCCCCAAAGCATTTGACAAAGTTGCCTAGATATATTTTGCTTCCAAGAAGGCATCACCTCTTTATGTTATAGGTGGATTTATAGAGTGGACACAAACGTTTAGTCTAGTTAGAGGAGGGGTCACAACATCGAAGAGGAGTGGGAGTTGCAGAACTTACTAGCCCAAAAAATTTATGGTTTTGTGATGAGCATTTAGTGGATTTAAAGAATGGTTAGGTGGTGAGGTCACCAAATAATGAAGTTCGGGTGACTATTGATTTATTCAATTGTGGTTTTGCAACTTAGCAACCTAGGAGAGGTTGCATAGTCACGTGGAAGATAAGGTTTGTCCTCCGGATGCTCCTTTGAGGGTCTGGAGTGCGACTCTACAACCTGTTGGAAAGGTTGCAACCTATGTAGATCGCATAGTTGCAACTCTCAGATAGGTCATAATTTCGGTTAGAGGTCTAGGTTTTTAATATGAAACTTGTGGGTGATTCTACTTAGGATTTTCCACTTACACCATTCTCAACTCGCTTGCCAAAAAAATTACATCGTGTAACCTTATTTTGAGAGGATAACTCTTTAAAGTGCCACAAAAATCACTTGAAAAGACTCTAGTAATAGGTCCACTATGTGAATCAAACATGGTGATACATAAATCATATATTTAGTTGCATCAATATTGAAAAAATCTAGCAGGTGCTTAAAACCATTTGACAATCATTTTTCCATATAAATTCATCAGACTAATTTGGAGGAGTAAAATTAGAACCCTCTGAAGGGAGCCACATCCATATTTGAGCCTTTGGACTAAAAATCATATATGCAAATATCACATGTCGACTCTTGTGTTAGGATCCAACAGTATACCCGATTCATTTGGAGGAGTAAAATTAGAACCATTTTAAGGGAACCACGTCCATATCCGAGCCTTTGGAATAAAAATCATATACGAAAATATCACATGTCGGCTCTGGTGTTAGTCTCCCAATAATATACCCGATTCATAGTTATAAGTTTAGCAAAAAGTAATAATTTATGTGCCCTTTGAGAATAATCTCTTTGGGTATCTTCTTTACCAACTTTGATATCATATTGGGTATCCACATAGGCATGAGACGGGAGGGTGTTAGGCCATAAATCAATTTTCAAGCCTTTGTGGCAATGGATCTTCCGATTTTCTCAAAAAAATGTTGGATATGTCCTGGTTTGAATGATAATATTAGATCCCAACTCTTTTTCTTCCATTATATCTTAATTTCAAGGATCTAGTGTTGTATTTTTGTGTTCTAACCATTCTTACCATATGAACTCAACGTTTCTCCTCCACATACAGTTTCACTGTCACCTTTACGCATTGTCCTTGCATTATCGATATATCCACGAGAGTTTATGTGCTTTCACCCTTTCTCTTATGCATCTAGAGCCATGTGTTTCCTTCCCAAGTGATTTGACATTTGCCATTGCAATAAATTTTTTCACAAACCTACCTTAATGGCTCATTGCGTGGGGTCTACGGGCCTCCAAAACTCTTTCCATACTTCACAAAGAATTGTTGCCTATCATGGAAGCTTCCACATATGCGATGGATAAGAAGCCAACATACCTTTTGGAGCCAATGTCCACTGCATGGGCTTATCATGAGTGTTATATGATTCCCCCATGCACTCCCTTGGCTCGAGATATTCAATTATATTTACATTATCTGAACACAAATTCAATGTTTTCCCCAATTTTCCCATGATTTTCAATTTTTAATGAGGTTTCTTTGTAATTCATATTTCCATATGAGTCATGTCACAAGGGCATACATATTCCATCAAAAGGCATGGATAAATTTTCCATTTAACTTGAGGGCTCGCCATATAATATGTCATAGAGTGTTCCCTTTAACTTTCACTTAGGAGTACATGGTGTATTTCTTTGCATAAACTCATGAAGTCGATATGATTTACTCTAGTTCTTATGTCGATTGCCTTTAACTTATTAGAAATGTATCCTTCCCCTTTGTAATCAATTGGTGCTATTTTTATCATTTTCAATGCCACTTTTAATATGTGTTGATCTCCTATTGCGTGCCTTAGAAGAGTGTGTGGGGTTCATGTGGGAACCATTTATCCTCCACCTTACCTACATTTAAGTGTTTTGAGGTCAAGGTATGGTTTAATGCAGGTGTTGCATCATTTGATATCTATCTATATTATATCCACTTAATTTCCTGAAAAATAGGAGGAACATGAAAAGATAAGTTATTTTATATTAGTGGAACTTTCATGTGAGGGCATGGAAAATGAACATATACAAATAATTCACTCAAGCAGCATAAATAATAATTTTCCACATTATTATGTTGTGAATTACTTTGGTTAAGAAAAAAATGCTTTAACTTTGAAACCAACTCAAAATTCAGGCATGTACAAGGACCTATTAATTATAAGTAACTTTGACATTATATGGTACCCATGGTGATGAGGAATCTATAGTATGAGTGCCTTGAAATGAAGTTCCATTCCAAAGAGTGAGGATTAATTCAAAGAAAATATGCAATATCCTTAATAATGAAAATGTAGGGTTCTGAATACGCGTGAGAGAAGTGATAGCTGTAGAAACCCTAATGCAACTTAATGATTCCATGGCCACTAGCACAAGATGTCTTCACTTAGTTACAACACACGAGGTAGAGAAATCAAGGCATGCATTTGTATAAGGTTTCTAATGCAACATTAAAGCAATGAATTCCCTAAAACCCTAATGCAATCATAAGGTTAATATATGATATCAAACATATTGTGGATGCAATACACAACGTGTGAGTGGGCGCGTCGACACAGTTTGATAGTAACAAGTCATGGGGATATTGAATATATTAAAATCCAATTATAACTCTAGTGGCCTGAGAGTGGATGGGGACCTAAAATTTTGAATATGCCTAAATTTTGGGTGTTTTTGTAGAGGCTACAACAATTGGCGAACCACTGGTAGAATCCAACATCTCTGGTTACATCCTCGCAATAGATTGAGCCTGGATAATAATGCAAGGAATTATTGAAAAAACATTATGGGTACCTCTTTCATTACTTTGAACTTTACATATATTCCCTTCCCTTGTGTCTCAGCTAGGTCCTGTTAGTCATTAAACACCAAATTAGAAGTTCAAACATGCTAGTAGTTAATGATGATGCAAGGAAAAAGGTAGAGGGCTTAATGTATTGAAAATTTTTAAATAGGTTTCTGGTGTTGCTCCATTTCTAGCAAGCCTATATAGTACCCCAATGAAGTCACTTCAAGAAATAAAAAATGTTACTTTGCTACCAGCAAGCCTGGTCAATACCCCGATGGAGTCATCACATTACCTCTCTGTGAAGGAATCCTTTCTCAATCCTTTACCCTTTACTTAATTTTATTTTCTTATATGCTCAATTGCATTATTTATTGGGAATTTATTGTGCTAGGAATATGAGTGATCCCGACTAATTTTACGGAAAAGAGAGGTTGTTTCTTGTTTGTCAGAAACTAAAAAAATTTCTGATTTAGGTTTTCTCTCATGGAATATTTCCACATCACATATTCGATTGACAGGTGAAAAATGAACACGAACGAGGGAATATCCATGAAGAAGCCGAAAACAAAGTTCATGTTACATATATAGGTCATTTGAACTAATTAGAGTTTCCCACGAGTACTTGCTCGTATTTTCCTTGTTAATGAGATGGGTAGATAGGAGACATGTTCAGGACACAGTTTTGACTGCTAGTTCTATGAGAGGCTACCTCCTGAATTGGCCATTACAATCACACACAAACATTAGGATTAAGGTTTCAACATTAGGGTAAGGTGACCAGGGTAGATATCCTAGGGTTTCATCATGTGTGATGAGGCTAAATCAATGTTCATCTAGGATTTGAGCACATGAAAACAATAATAATAAAGCTTATCATAACACCAAAGGTTCGATGGGATCCAGAATTCCAAAGGTTCATGTAGTGGCATGCAAAAAAGAGTGATCACAAGGCTACACCAATAACCAGTGTATGTTGTGCAAGAATATGAATGCATGATGCAATGAAATATGCAGCGATGAGAAATGAAAAAAATGAATGTCTAAATTCATAATGTCATGAAACAAACTATCTTCCTATGATAACGAAAACATGATCGAGCAAGTGACATGGCTGTTTGGGGGAAATTTATGGATATTTATACAAACAACGTTTTTGGCTTTCTCTGCAAATAAGGGAAAGGAAATGCTCAGCATATGTTATGTAACCCTTATATATTAATATACGGTTTGATTTTTTTTCTGTGGAAAAAAAACATGATCAAGCATTTCTAAACTTTAGCCATAAAGTAAACTCTAATGACAAACAAACCATAATTAGAAAATTAATAGGAAAAACCTAAAAAATAACTAGTCTAAACCCTAAAAATCTAATTTAACCAGAGAGGAGGTCAAATCATGCGAAATTAAACTTCCAATGAAACCACCATAGTATTTCCCAACCTGCAAAGACAAAAAATTCAGCTATTAGAACTGGCATAAAGAGTTGTGAAAAATCCAAAATTCTCACCTGTTAAACATTAAAAATTGTAAGAAGGTCATGTTTACTTATAGGAAAATGTGACAGAATTTTTTTTTTCAAGCCAAGCTATAATCCTATCCTAGTAAATAGAATTATAAACTTGAAATCCATGGTCATCCAGCCATGAGGCGCATTCTTTCATGCTTAACCCTAAATTCAATGCAAGCGAAGCAAGATGTTGCCTAGTTGCAGAGGAATTAACTCGATAATATCCTTCAAGAAAGTCATCAATCATATCATGATATTGAGGATGATAAACTTGATGAATGTGAAAATATGGGCGTTCGCTAGGTGCAACTGCAATACTAGAGGATTCAAGTGCAGAAAACCTACTTTCAGAAACACTATTTTTAAGTTGTTCGTGGTTTTCGCCAAGGATGGGAGGATTTCACTAAGGATGCGAGGATGTGAGGACCTCACCGTCTTGAAAAATATTTGAACCCTCAAATGGTAGGTCATCAAATATTAGTGGTTTCATAAGATCAACTGATGAATGATTACGATAATCATTAGTTGTGACAAGATGACCATCAACAAATAAATTGTTCGTTTGATTAGATGTTCAAAAAATGACAGGTTGGAAGTTAAAAATATCAGATTCTTTAGATTCCCAAGAAGGAGGTGAATCAACTAGACGAGTCTCAGGAAAGAGAGAAATCAGGTTATTTTTTCCCTTTGTGGATTTTAAAACATCACCTACTTGTACCTAATCATGATTTGTACTAGTTGGGAAAGAGTAAAAAATATTTGAGACAATTATCGATGTACGCGCTTCAGAAAAAAAATAGGATACAAAGGTTGATACATATCAACTGACATAAGACGAAAATATATGCTTGGAGAGACATCACTCAAATCTGAGTCTTTCTGAGATGATATTTCGTCTGAAAAAAATGATGCTGAGGGGAGAGTGGAGTACACAAAATCTAATTACAAAAACCCTAATTTGACTTGGTTCACGGGTCTCGTCAGGATCATGAGAATTTGAGATAACCATCAATGGAAGCTGAAGTGCCTCAACTTCCTGATGAGTCCCCAAACCTTCAACAGGTGGATCATCAAATTTCAGTGGCTTAGTGAGATCAAAAGGTGAACATAAACAACTATCATTAGAGGTTTCAGTGAATATATTATTAATTGGGGGATAGTCATCAAAGCCACTGATTTGATAGTATTGGGCATCTGGCACATAAGATTCTTCTTGGATCAAAAGTGAAGATAAATTGGATGGGGAAAAATCTTGAACTTCCTGTGATGTAGAGTCTTATCCTTTAGTTGTAAAGATTGCATATTGAAAATATCATGGATAGGAGATTCACTATTTTCATCCATTGACTGTGAGGAAATTATATCATGTGCCTAATCAAAATCAAAACCAACATGATGAATATCGAATGAATTTGGGGAAAAAACTAGTTTAGAATACTTATCAAATAGATTAGGGTACAATGGATGAAACAATTCAAGTGAAGGAACATTAATTACAATTAAATTAGATCTATGGTTCACAACTTGCACATTAGTATTAACCTGAGGGAGCAATGAATCTATGTGCATGTCATGCTTTGGGGATCTGATAAGATATTCAACTTTATCTGAGGCAAGACCTAAGTTATTTCCAACAGGTGAATGAATTTCAGGAATAGATTTAGGCACACATATAACGAGCTTGAATTGGGTTTCATCTACAAGAAGAGATGCTACATCAACTTGATATTCATGTTCAAATTAGATAGGATGTGCGAGAGATTTAGAAGCAAGACCAGTTGAACAATTTCTATATAAGCATTCTTCATCATCCAAACTATTTATGACCACAAATTCATTACATAACAAATATGAAGGAGGGTGAGAAATTTCACTTGCAATAATTTCCTCCTTGGAGGCTTAAGGCTTTTCCTGACCCACAAAAATAGGTAAGGAAAGATTAGGGATAAGATGTGGCCAATTTGTAACTTGCATATTGTCATGATGATCATCATAATTGAGGTTTGTTTAATATTTAAAGTGTTCTAGAGTAATATGAACCAATCACTGAAATTTTTCATTCAAATACATCTAATCAACATCTCTCTTAGGAAATTCACAACAAAGATGAACAAACCTAGTAGAAAAATATTCTAATTATTCCCCAGATTTCATTCTAAGGTTATTTATCCTTTTAAACACATCTTGAAAATCAACCTGTCATAGGCTTGATGAGATACTCGAATGAATTGATGGAAGCTGCAGGTAACGTGTGACACCATTGCTTGATGTGACCTTCAAGTGCCAGGGTAAACAACCCGCCAATAATATATTTATAATGTTTTATTTCAGAGTGACATAAATAAATAACTTGAAGCATGTGTCCAAAAACTGTTGTTCAACCCTCACCATAAAAATTCCACTGTGACAAGTGAAAGACTGTTTCGACGGGCACCGAAATATTTATGTTCCTAGAAAAACACCTCGAGATAGAGATTCAAGAAGAATCCATTTACAGATATGAAACTAAATTGTAGGATCAGAGGGATTAGCTTGTCATTTAGCCCTCCTTATAGTGCCAAAATATGTTGACGGTGCTAGATTCCACCAACATCTAGGGGATCTCCCCAGTATGAAGTACCAATTAGACCTCACACAGTTTGGGATAAGAGCCCCATCAGGTATGTGGGCCCGACTGCCACCATGAATGTTTTTCTCTTGGCTACCAAATGAAAATAGGTCAAAGTGAGGAAAATAATTAAATTCCTAGAAAATGAAACAATTTTAGCCCTTGATTAACAAACTACAGAAAGAGGTACGGGAAAAACCACAACAACATTAAAAGAGGTATCTCATGAGAAGGATCACTGAACGAAAACCCAATAAGACATACATGAAAAATAACATGCCAAAGGTTAATTGAAAATCAGTTTACAATAGGTCACTGACATGGCACATGAAAATCAACATCCCCCAATTGCAAATAAATACAATTGTTCATATAAATATGCAGACAAAGAATAATGTCAGAAACATGACAGATTAACTGAAAGTAAAACATTAATTTGGACCCCTATATAGTCCTTTATTATAATCTGGCTTGAGTATCATCACTCTGAGATTTAAAAGGATCATGTCAAATGTTTATTGTCCATTTCTCTGGTGTCCCTGTCATTTTTGTGCATGTTCACGGTCTTTTCATTACAGGCTTCAAAATCCCCTATAACGTACTTGGCTTTGTCTATTTTCAACATTCACCTTGCATGCTTCCAACACATGTGGCATTGTGTTATTGCTATATTATATTGCCTTTGTATTCATGTGATGTGATCCTAATTGTGCCTATTGTATAATATGCCTAAGCCTCCATATATTCATTTTGTTATCACTACAATGGGTGGGAGAAGCCACCCGTATGATTGAAATAACATTCAAATCTCTGGATCTATTTCTTGTGTCTTTGGTCACGACACCATGCTAACAAATTTAAACCTGCCCTTTAAGTGTACTAGTATCCCTTTGAGTTATCTTCATGCTTAAAGCTTCACCTTTTATTACATGAAAAATTTCCCCAATTGATCTCTTTCGTGTACTTCTTTAGATCAATTAACTTATTACACTAGATCTGAGTAATTTAAAATATACTATGGTGGTTGACCACTTGGGGTCATGGTACATGTACATTACACATTTCATTTATGATGCCCTGCAATGCAATTGCTACGATTTTCCCCAAGGAATTTGAAAAATTTTCCTTCATATCTTTTTCTTCAAAGAAGGAATCAAATATTTATGTTATAGGTGGATTTCAAGAGTGGACGCAAATTTTTAGTCTAGCGGGAGGAGGGGTCACAACATCGCAAAGGAGTGGGAGTCAAAAAACTTACTAGCCCAAACAATTTCCTTTTTGCGATGAGCGTTTAGTGGATTTAAAGAATGGTTAGGTCATGAGGTCACCAAATAATGAAGGCTGTGTGGACTGTTTATTGGTTCAACTATGGTTTTTCCGCTTAGTGACCTAGGAGAGGTCGCATAGTTGTGTGGCATATAAGTTGCATCCTCTAGTTGCTCCTTTGAGGCTTTGGAGTGCGACTCTATGACCTGTGGGAAAGGTTGCAACCTATGGAGATCACGTAGTCACAACTCTCAGATAAGTCTCACTTATGGTTAAAGGTCCAAGTTGTGAATTTGTGACCTATGTGTAAAACTACACCTCGTGGGTAATTGTGCTTAGGAGTTTCCACTTACACCATTCTCAAATATCTTTCCAACAAAATTACATCTTGTAACCTTATTTTGAGTGGAAAAATCTTTAAAGTGTTTCAATAGTCACATGTAGAGACTCCAGTAACAGGCCCACTAGGTGAATTGAACATGGTGATACAAAAATAATATATTTAGTTGCATCAATCTTGAACAACTCTGGCAGGTGCCTAAAACCATTAGACAATCATCTTTCCCTCTAATGTCATCAAACTAGTTTGGAAGAGTAAACTTAGAACCTTCTAAAGGGAACCACATCCATATCCAAACCTTTGGACTAAAATCATCAATGAAAATATCACGTGTTGGATCTGGTGCTATTCTCCCCACAATATATCTGATTCGCAATTATAAGTTTATCAACAAGTGATAATTTCTGTGCCTTTTGAGAATAATCTCTTTGGGTCTCTTTTTTCCCAACTTTGATATCATACTGGGTATCCACATAGGCATGATATGGGAGGGCTATCTACGACACATAAATTTTCAAGCTTTTGTGGCCATGCATCTTTCGATTTTCCTTAATAAAATGTTGCATATGTCCTGGGTCGAATGTTAAGATTTGATCCCCACTCTTTTACTTATGTTATATCTTACTGGAAAGTATCTAATGATGTAGTCGTGTGTTCTAGCCATGCTTTCCATATGAACTCAACATTGATGGGCTTTTACCCTTGCTCTTATGCATCTGGAGCCATGGATTGCCTTCCAAATTGCTTTTCCATTTTCCATTGCAATAAAGTGTGTCACAAACCTACCTTCATGGCTTGTTGCATGGGGTGAATGGGACTCCAAAACTCTCGGTGTACTTCATAAAGTGTTGTTACCTATCGTGGCAAATTCCATGTATGCGATGGCTAAGAAACCAATGTACCTTTTGGAACCAATGCCCAATGTGTGGGGTTATCATGATTTTTATACGATTCCCCCGTGCATTCCCTTGGATAGAGCTATTCAATTATGTTTACATTATCTAAACATGAATTCAATGTTGTCCCAATTTTTCCATGCGTTTCTTTTTTTAATGAGGTTTTGTTGTAATGCATATCACTATATGATTCTTATCACAAGGGCATATATCTTCCAATAAGAGGCGTGGATAAATTTTCCATTTAACTTGAGGACCTACCATATAACATGTAATAGAGTGTTCGCTTTGACTTTCCCTTAGGAGTAAAAAAATTATTTATTTGTATAATCTCATGAAGTTGATATGTTTCACTCTAGTGCTCATGTTGGTTGCCTTTAATGCATTAGAAATGTATCCTTCCCTTTTATAATCTCTTGGTGCTATTTTCATAGTTTTCAATTCCTCTTTTAATATGTGTTGATCTCCTATTGCATGCCTTAGAAGAGTGTTTGGGTTTATGTGGGAACACTTTATCCTACACCTTCCCTACATTTAAGTGTTTTAAAGTCCAGTTATGGTTTAATGTAAGTGTTGCATCGTTTGATATGTATCTATATTGTATCCACTTAATTTCCTAGAAAAGAGGAGGAACTTGAAAAGATAAGTTAGTTTATATTGGTGGCACTTTCATGTGAGGGCATGGAAAACAAACATATACAAATAATTCACTCAAGGAGCATAAACAATAAATTGTACGCATATGATGATGTTGTGGATTACTTTGGTTGAGAAAAACATGCTTTAACTTTGAAAGTAACTCGAAATTAGGTCATGTCCATGGACCTATTAATTATTATAAGTAACTCTGACACTATATGTTGCCCATGATGATGAGGCATTTATAGTGTGTGTGCCTTGAAGTGAATATGAATGCCAGAGAGTGAGGATTAATTCAAAGCATGGATGAAATATCCTTAATAATTACAATGTAGGGTTCTAAATACACGTGAGAGAAGTGATAGCTCAGAAACCCTGATGCAACTTAATGATGCCATTACCACTAGCACAAGATGTCTTCACTTCGTTACAACATACATGGTAGAGAAATGAAGGACTGTGGGTGCATAAGGCTTCTAATACAACACTAAAGAAACAAATTCCGTAAAACCCTAATGCAATCATAAGGTGACTATATGAGATAAAACATAATGTGGATGCAATATTCAACGTGTGAGCGGGCGTGTCGAAACGATTTGATAGGAACGAGTGATTGGGATATTGACTAGATTAAAATCCGATTACAACTCTAGTGGCCCGAGGCAAGTGGAGGGGACCCAAAATTTTGGATGTTGTTATAGCAATTAAAAAAATTGGCAAACCACTAGTAGAATCTAACATCCCTGGATATGTCCCTACAATAGATTGAGCCTGGATAATAATGCAAGAAAGTATTGAACAAACATTATGGGTACCTCTTGCATTACTTTTACCTTTACAGATATGCCCTTCCCCTGTGTCTCAACTAGGTCCTGTTAGTCATTAGACACCAAATTAGAAGTTCAGTTATGTAGTAATTAATGATGATTGAGGGAACAAGGCAGAGGGCTTATTGTATTAAAAAATTTAAAATACATTTATGGTGCTTCTCCTTTTCCAACAGGCCTGGACAATGACCCCAATAGAGTCACTTCAAGAAATAAAAAATGTTCCTCTACTTCCAAGGAGTCTGGTCAATACCTTGGTGGAGTTGTCACATCGTTTCTCTCCATAGGAAGCCTTTCTCAATCCTTTACCATTTACTTTAATTTATTTTCTTATATGCTCATTCACATTATTTATACGGAATTTCAATGTGCCAGGGTGGATGAGGGATCCCGACTTATTTTACGTGCAAGAGAGGTTGTTTCTTGTTTGAAAGAAATTGAAAAAGATATTATAATTTAGGTTTTCTCTCATGCCTTATTTCCACGTCACATCTCCAATTGGCAGGTCTCAAATGAACACGAACAAGGGAATATCGAGGACCAAGTTGAAAACAAAGTTTAGGTTACAAATATAGGTCATTTGAACCAATTAGAGTTCCCCACGAGTACTTGCTTGTATTTTTCTTGTTAATGAAATAGGTATATAGGAGACATGTTCTAAACACAATTTTGATTGCTTGTTCTATGAGAGGATGCCTCCTAAAGTGGCAATTAAAGTAACACACAATCGTTAGGGTCAAGGTCTTAGCATTAGGGAAAGGTGACCAGGCAGCTATCCCAGTGTTTCATCATGTGCAAGGAGGCCAAAGCAATGCCCCTCTAGGATTTGAGCACATGAAAACAAGCATAATAAATCTTATCATAACACCAAAGGTTCAAAGGGCTCTAGGTTCACTAAGGTTCATGTAGTGGCATGCAACAAAGAGTGAATGCGAGGCTACATCAATATCTAGTGTATGTTGTGCAAGAATATGAATGCATGATGTAATGCAATAGGAAAGACTACAATGAAATCCTATGTTATGTAAATGTAGAGAGTTCGTGGAAGAAATGAAAAAATGAGCAATGCAAGAACATGAATACAAGATAAATGCATAATTTCATGAAGAAAACTATCTTCTTATGATAACGAAAAGACGACCAAGAGTATCTAAAATTTATCCATAAAGTAAAATCTAATGAAAAACAAACCCTAATTAGAAAATTAATAAGAAAAACTTAAAACCTAACTAGTTTAAACCCTAAAACCCTATTTAACTAGAGAGGAGGTTGGGTCATGCGAAATCAAAATTCCAATGCAGCCATCATAGTAGTTCCCGAGCTACAAATACAAAAATGTCAACAATTAGAACTGGCATAAAGAGTTGCGTAAAAACCAAAATGCTCACCTATGAAATATGCACAACAAGAAGAAGGTCATGCCTACTTACAGGAAAACGTGCCAAAAAATACCGTTCAAGCCAAGCTATAGTCATATCCTGGTAAATAGAATTACAAATTTGAAATCCATGGTTATCCAACCATGAGGCACATTCATTCATGCTTAACCCTAAATTCAACGCAAGTGAAGCAATATGTCACCTGCTTGCAGGGGAATTAACCCAGTAAGGTCTTTCAATCGATTCATCAATCATATCATGATATTAAGGATGATCAACTTGATGAATCTGAAAATATGGGCATTCACTAGGTGAAACTAAGATACCAGAGGATTGAAGTGCAAAAACCGTGATTTTGAAAACCGTATTTTGAAGTTGTTCATGAAATTTGTCAAGGACGGGAGGACCTAACATAACCATAAAATAAAGCTAAAGTCCCTCACCATCTTGAAAAATCTCTGAACCCTTAAATGGTAGGTCATCAAATATTGGTGGTTTCACAAGATCAACCGATGAAATCCTATGGTCACCATTAGCCGTGACAAGACGACAATCAATAAATAAATCTTTGGTTTAATTAGATGTCTGAATACTGACAGGTTGGAAGTTCAAAAGATCATATTATTTATATTCCTAAGAAGGAGGTGAATCAATTAGATGAGTCTCAAGAAAGAGAGAAATCAGCTGATTGGTTCCCTTAGTGGATTGTTCGCGCCTTCATTTTTGAAATATTAAAGTATTTTGGGAATGACTAGAAGAATGACAGGTTTTGGGGAAACTATTGGAAAGTTTCGGAAAGGAAAAGGAAGAAAGAGTAAGGAATTGGAAGAAAATTTGAAGTTGCAAAGGACCAGTGAGAAAAAGACAAACAAAACCGAGTGGGAAAAGCAGTAATAACCGAGCAATGAGGACAAATGAGCTAGGAAAGAGACAGAAGAAAGTGTCAGTTCAGGTGGGTGTGGAAATATAAGGAAAGATGGGCAGGAGGAGCAAGGCAATGGAGTACTGAGATGATGTTGTTAAGTGAACAAGACTGCTTTATAGCTGTTCTATTGGATAATTGTGTAACATTCAGTCTCATTGAGATATACTACATAAAGGGGACGTTGAGCCTGATGTAATGATGTTGTGAGAAGCTGAATAGAAATAAGACATTTTGGAATCACTATGTTATGATTGAATGGTTACTTAGATTTTAAAACTTTTTGAATGTGTGTATTCAAGTAGTCTTTTCTTATTAGTGTGCATGAGCATGATATGTTGCAGATGAACTTGGACATGTTAGTGTTGAGTTTCATTTAAGTATGATCTAATAAATGGTATTCTTCTTGATATCAAATCCTAACCCCCCATATAACTAAGGTCATGACACACGTCATGTGAGACTCCTTATCCATTCTTGGGTAAGGTGGAAATGTCGACGTTTTGCTAGACTACGGTGGAGCTTTGTTCGCCCCTGTGCACGAACCTGGGTCTTAACCCTGTTATTATTTTTGGCCAAAAGATGGTTCCGTTTCCAGGACCCAAAATATAAATGGGGTTGGAATATGATATCGAGGATATTGAAGAAAGAAGTACAAGATTGGTGGTATGAACACATAGATCGATTCAGCTTGCAACAAGCTCATCTCCGACGACAAGGAGAAGGAAAGTTGAAGGAGCAAGTCTTGTATGCAGAATCATATAGTGATCAATATGATATATTTTGGTGTAAATTTCCAGAAGACATCTAGAACTGGTTGTGGAGACTACAAATAAAGGGGAAGACCGGTGGAAAAGCATATCTCGTCGTGCTTGGACTCAAGTAGATATGATAGAACTACATCGGTTGGACACTGATTTGGCACAAGCTGTGAAATTTTGGGTGCAAACTACACTAAAAGGATATATTATTGAGTTCTTCATGGAGAATCATCAATATTTTTCTAAGGTTGAGGACATATTCAGACCAAGGTTGCGGAGGAAGCTACTAAAGGAAATCCCTTTGCGGATTAAGGTTCTAATGGTAGAGGAAAATTTGTTGATCTTTCAGAACCCCAACATGGAAGCCTAAACACATAGTATTGTGGGAGGGACATAGAGGGAGGGAAATAGAGGGAGGGATGCTACTAAATGACAAGCTATGAAGGGATCAAAGAAATGGATGCAGATGAATTCAAAAGGTCTAGGGATATTAAAACGCAACAAAGAGCACAAATAATGGAGAAATGGTGGGAAAGGGATCTACGAGAAATAAATAGGTGAAAAAAGGATATACAACAAGCATGAGTGGTGTTGAGAAGTCCAAAAAAGGAGGAATAGAAGTGGGTCTGGCAGAAGAAGTAGGGACTGTCGCAACAGCTGAAAATCAAGGGGATAATAGGGGTCCATCCCAGTTAGTAGAAGCGGAAATTCCAGATAGAATAGAAGGTGTAGTTTCAAAAGAAGAACTATATGATGGAATGCATGTTGCTTTACGAAGTTTATTTGTAGAGAACGATGTTTCCAAGTTGAATAGTGATATGATTACCTTGTGTTCAAGTAGCATCTCCCCTAACCTTCCTCTGCTACTTTATTACAACCCTCATAAGTTCTTGTCTAAGTTAATCAGAGTTATTAGAGTTCACAATGTGAATACCACATATAAGGCTAGTGCTACTAGCAGTGGAATTGGTAATATTGGTAAGATCTCACAAGTATCATCACAACCAGGATCTCAAGGATTTGAAATTCTTACACAAGCTCAGTCAAATATGATGAGATCGTCCACCCGGTACCCTGAGTTCTTTGGAAAAGGAAATGAGGATGTAGAACAACACTGGTATTTGTGCAAAGGCATATGGAGGGCCGCCAAATGCCAAAATCTACAAAACTAATTGAATTTCAAATCATGCTTAGGGACAGAGCCTTGATATAGTTCATCAAGTGGGGTGAGATACACCAGAACCCAACAGTAGATGATGTTAAAAGAGAATATGTGCAGGAGTTCAAACTTCCTCAGAAAAACCAGTAGGGGTTGTCTAAATTATGGGAAATTAAACAGCTAGAAGGGGAGACCACCTGGAATTTGATGCAGAGCTTTTTTTGAAATGGCACCCCAAGGGGGCTTCTGACTTAATTTTCCATTAATTAAATTGTAAGAGAAATTGTAATTTGATCTCATGACAACTTGTACTAGTTAACTAAGTCATAAATACTAAATTAGCTTAGGAAATTTGACTTGAGGGTCAGAGAGGAGGCACATATATTTATCCCATGATTTTAGGGGGTCCAGTTATAGTTATTTGTGAGTTTCAATTAGTTAACTCAATTAATTGAGTTTAAATCAATTTAACTAGTTCTAACCAAGATATGAGCTAGTGAGAGGTCCACTGAATTAAATATGATTTAATTCACAAGTACTGATCAATCAGTTAACTAATAATTGGCTATAAATAGCTATTGCATGTTAGTTCTAAGGAAGGCCCAGCTGATACTGAGGTTAAAGGGATTATAACTATCAATTTTATAATTAGAAAATTGTACAAGTCAGTTATAGATTTATGTGGAACCCTATGATGCATTGCACAACCAATTCCAAGGAATTTCCTATTTAATAAGGCGAAAATTCCTCCTAGAATGTTTGAGCAAGGCTGGCTGAGCAGAGGCTGAGAATTGGTTAAGTATTTGACTGATTTTTCCTAGATCAAAGTGAGACGGTTGGAAAAGTGTAGGGGTTTCTCGGTGAGAGAAAAAAATTGTATTGTTTCATGGTCTTGACTTCATACAATATACATATAGCGGGGTTTTAGGTAGTGTGCTTTCCCAATATACATCTTGTGTTGTGTGATCAATTGATTTCTTTCTCTTACTTGTTATGTGATTGTGCGATCTTGTTTATTTCCGCAAATTGTAGAAGGATTCAATATTTTGTTTTAGTACATTACAAGATCAGATTGAATCCCATTATTATATTTTATACATGGTATCAAAGCGCCAAGAATCATAATAGAAGATAATTTTTTTTTTTTTTGAACACGTTCAAATTTGTAGATTTATTCTCCAGGACCCAACAACAGATCAAGATGTCTTTCAATGGCTTGAGACTCAAATAATATCTTCAGGGAAATTTGAATTACATAGCATGGAAGAACAAGATGGAGGCAATGCTCGAGGACAACGGTCTGAAGGCATTCATTGACACTAATATTCCTTAGCCCGCAACAACATATGCTCAACAACTTGACACATGATGGAAGAAGAATGTAGTAAAGGCAAGAAATATCTTGTTAGAGGGAGATCGAGATCATATTGTCTCGAGTCTCCACGGGAAGGAAAATCCATATGATATATGGAAGGCCTTGACATATTTGTTTCAGAATAAAAGCAACCACAGGAAGCTGGCACTTAAATAAAAGCTCAGGAAGATCAAAATGGAGAAGGGTGACATGATTAAAAAATACTTGACGAAGTTCACTCAATGTTGAGATGAACTTGGAAGTATTGGAATAAATGTTGCCTCAGATGATTTGGTGAACCTAGCTCTTCTAGGCCTTCCCAAGAGCTGGCATAACTATAAATAATCTGTGAATGGGAGGGATAAGCTACCATATTGGGAGCGACTATGGTCCAATTTGGTACAAGAAGAAATTCGGTAGAGCACCAGAGATGGATCCTCATCAAAGACTGATGAGGAGGAGAACCGTGCCTTGGATTGAAAGGCGAAGAAAGGGAAAGGGAATGTGTCCCATTCCAAATCGGAGTCTGACAAGGTAATCAAAAGGTGATACTTGTCAAAGGTAAAATGTTTCAACTGTCATGAGCATGGAAACTATGCCACAAATTGTCCACAAAATAATACCAAAAAGAAGGCCTCAGGAGGAGCAGCAGGTGAAGCACATGCTTCACAATTAAGTTGGATTTCACTCTCATCGTATGCATGGTTTCATCGGTGATGGGTTCTATGTGGTACTTGGATAATGGAGCTTCATTCCATATGACTATAAACAAATAATTCTTCAGTAGCTTAGAGGATAATGATCTCCAGATACACATCGAGATGGGTGATGACAGGAGGTGTAGCGCTACCGGTGTACGTAAAATTACCTTTCAGAGGGATTCAGGTAATCCACTCACATTAAAATATGTCATGTATGTTCCTGGTTTAAAGAAGAATTTGGTTTCTATTGCTATGTTGGAAGATCGTGGATATGATGTGATCTTCAGTGAAGTAAAGACATTCCTTCGTCACAAAGCCACAGGACATGTGAAAAATATTTGGGTTCGATTAAACAATCTCTACAAACTAGATGTAGAAGATTGCACAACCTTGATCACGAAAGCAGAGAAAGTGGAGAGCTGAGACATCAGTGAGTTATGGCATAGGAAGTTGGGCCATCTATACCACAACACTTCTACACCACAACATTTCTATAGGACTTCCAAAGGGTGCACTTGTGCATAGAGATACATGCAAAGGTTGTACATTGGGGAAGTATACCACAACCACCTTTCACGATAAGGAAAGCCAAGCCAAGGCGATCCTTGAGAGAGTTCACTCAGATGTGTGTGGAACATTCTTGATAGCTTCCACAAAAAATCATAGGTATTATGTGATTTTTGTTGATTATTTTTCAAGAAAGTGTTGGATTTTCTTCATGCAGAAGAAATATCAGACTTTATCCAAGTTTTGTGAGTTCAAGGCACTTGTCGAGAAAGATACAGGGAAGAAAGTGAAGGCTCTAAGGAGCAAAAATGGTGGAGAATACATCTCTAACGAATTCAATAACTTTTGTGCCTCAGAAGGAATTTGAAGAAAATGGATAGCACCTCATAACCCATAGAAGAATGGGGTTGCAAAAAGAAATAACAAAACTATTGTGGGAGAAACACAAGCTATGTTGCATGATTAGGGTCTACCGTTGCATCTATGGGAAAAAACATGCAATACAACAATATTTGTGCAGAACATAAGTCCTCATCAGATACTTGGGATGAATACACCAGAGGAGGCTTTTTTAGGTAAGAGACTGGATGTGTCGTATTATATTTTTTTTCGTTCATCTGTTTATTTCCATGTGACCAAAGATGCCAGGAAGAAGCTAGATCCAACAACAAATTTTGGGATATTTGTGGGATACACTAATGCACCTCACAACTATCGGGTGTACTTTCTAGCACATAGGATGGCAGTGGTCAGAAGAAATGTGAAATTCGATGAAGATAAAGCCATGCGATTGTACCTTGAGAGGGAGCTCAAGTTTCATGTTGTTGAGGAGCTCTTGGCTCCAAAGGATGAACCTTAGGATGTGGAGAAGCCACAAGCAGACGGAAAAAGATTGGTAGAGACCACTCATGTAGAGACATGTACCAAAGATGGAAGGAAGCACACCAAAGAGGCTGACATATTATTGATAGATGCCAGAGAGAATGTGGGAGCACCCACATCACAACGCAGGTAGAGAAGCTCCCCAAAGAAGTATAATGGATACATGGCTCTTATGAGCGAAGGTATTGAGATAGAACCATCCTATTTTGAGGAAGAAATGAAACAACCAGTGTGGGTTGATTCCATGGTTGAGGAGTATGACTCCATTATCAGAAATAGTGCATGGAAAGTTTTACCAAGGCCAGTGGGGAAGTTAGTTGTAGGATCCAGGTGGGTCTGCAGGGTGAAGCAGGCAGTAGATTGGAGTGTGTAGAAGCATAAGGCTAGATTTTTGGCCAGAGGGTTATCTTAGGTGGAGGGGATTGAATATGATGAGAATTTTGCACCAGTCACAAGATACTCATCTATTAGATCCATCCTTGTACTCTTAACGCAGATGGGATGGAAAATACATCATAAGGATGTAAAGACAACCTTTCTCAATGGAGTTATTGAGGAAGAAGTGTACATTGAGAAACCAAAAGGTTTTGATACCTTAGGCAGGGATTCACATCTGTGCAGACTCAAGAGGGCACTGTATGGGCTGAAGAAAGCACCTCGTGCTTGGTACACCAGGATCAACATCAATTTCACTGGGTTGGGCTTCACCAAGAATGAAACAAATGCGAACCTATATCATATTGTGGTTGAAGGTAATATTTTGATTATTGTACTTAATGTTGATGTTTTGATACTAATAGGCGATGATCAACTCATAAATTCTTGTAAAGACAACCATGCAAGAGAATTTGAGATGAAGGACATGGGGCTCTTGCACTATTTCCTTGGATTGGAAATATGGTAAAGAGATGGGGAGTTATTTGTATATGAGGGCAAGTACACTGAGGGAAACAAACCCATGGAGACTCCTCTAGTAGGAAATTGGAGGAAGGAGGATGCTACTTCGAGCAAAGTAGTGGATGCTACTGTTTACAGGAAGCTTGTGGGTTCATTCATGTATTTTGTGAAATCGTGACCAAACATATGATACACAGTTAACCAGGTAAGCCAAGATATGGTTAATCCTACCAAGATCTTTTGGAAGGCAGGAAAGCATGTTTTGAGGTATCTTATAGGCACTACAAATTATGGGCTATGGTACATTCAGAAAAAAGGGAGTTAAGCTTCAAGGCTTCACTGATCCAGATTAGGCAGGGAGTCCATCCAACAGGAAGAGTACATTCGGGGGAATCTTCAGCATATGTTCAACAATAGTTTCTTGGTACAAAAGAAAATAGAGATCAATTACACTCAGTTCAAAAAAGGCAAAGTACATGGCATCTAGTTAGGCAACATGCAAGGCCATCTAGATGAGAAATATACTTGTTGGTTTATTTCGTCATCATATGGATCCAACGGTGATACATTGTGATAACCAAAGTTGCATCAAAATCTTAGTTAATCTAGTATTCCATGACAGGTCCAAGCATATTGATATCCGATACCACCATCTCATAGATTGTGTTCAGAGGCAGATTATGTCATTAGAGTAAATTCCCACGAAGGAGCAAGATTCATACATCTTGACTAAGGTGCTGGAAAGAAGCAAATTTGAATTCCACAGAGACAAGATCGGGGTAGCAGATAATCCATTTCTTGTTGAGAGGAAGTGTTGAAATGGCACCCCAAGGGGGATTCTGATTTAATTATCCCTTAAGTAAATTGGAAGAGAAATTGTAATTTCATCTCATGAAAACTCGTATTAGTTAACTAAATCAAAAATACTGAGTTAGCTTAGGAAATTAGAGTTGAGGGTCAAATAGGAGGCATGTCGTGTTCTCCCATGATTTTAAGGGGTCCAATTACAATTATTTGTGAGTTGTAATTAGTTAACTCAATTAATTGAGTTAAAATCAATTTAACTAGTTCTAACTGAGAGATCAACTAGTGAGTGGTCCAGTGAATTAAATCTGATTTAATTCACAAGTAGTGATCAATCAGTTAACTGATAATTCACTATAAATAGATGTTTCATGCTAGTTCTAAGGGAGGCCCAGTTGAGATTGAGGTTAAATGGATGATAACTATCAGTTGTATGATTATAAAAGTGTACATGTCATTTATAGAGTCATGTGGATGCCTATGATGCATTGCACAATCATTTCCAAGGAATTTCCTATTTAATAGGATGAAAATTCCTCCAGGAATGCGTGAACAAGGTTGGATGAGTAGAGACTGAGAATTGGTTAAGTATTTGACTGATTTTTCCTAGATCAGAGTGAGACAGTTGGTAGAGTGCAAGAGTTTCTCAGTGAGATAAAAGCATTTTATTGTTTCACGGTCTTGACTTTATACAATATACAAATAGAGAGGTTTTAGGCAGTATGCTTTCCCTAGTTACATCTTGTGTTGTGTGATTGATTGATTTATTTCTCTTACTTGTTATGTGATTGTGTGATCATGCTTTGTTTCCACAAATTGTAGAAGGATTCAATATTTTGTTTTAGTACATTACAAGATAATATTGGATCCCGTTGTTAGATTTTCTAAAGATTTAATGATGCAATTAGAAAACTAAGCTACCTAATACACACAAATCACCAACAAGACTAGTTTATCAAAGCATTGTTTCCTCTTACCCATACATTGTTTACCCAACAAAATATTGATACTTTACATAATTATTTAGAATAGGCAACACACATTAAAGCTATGGTGGGGTACCCACATGAATACTGAGGTGGAACAATGACCCAAAACCCATCTATATTGGGTTTGCAACATCAAATCACAAGTTTGAAATAAAAATTGAAATACATGAGGCTAATACGGCCTGGGCGACTGAACGTATGGTGTACTCATTACTTGGTAGAAGGTCATCTAGTCACTGAGTGCCCGAGGTTGCGGCGCTCAGGTATTACACCCGGTCTGGTGGGGCCATTCAGAACCCCTCCTACTACTAGAGTGGCGCAAATAGGAACACATGGTATATACCAAGGACAAAATCAATTCCATGCATTTCCGAATCAATAGAACCCAACACCAAATGATTACTGTGAAATTTGTAGAGCATATGGAGATCTTCCACGTCTCCTGTCCCACTTGGAATAAATATTCAAATGTCCCTAACAAAAATCATTGTGAATTATGTGCATCATCGACTCATCACATTGAACAATGTAGGGAATTGGATGCCTTAGCTGACCTATTGGATTGAACAACCTATCAAGTCAATAAAACTCCTCGAGGATGAGAAAGAGGAACAAGGGGGGCAGAACAGGAAGTCGAGGCCTAGTGCGATGTTACAATTGTGAACCAGAAGGTCATGTTGCATGAGATTGTCCACTACCTAGACGACCATGGTGTTCTCAATGCAGTGTCAATACACATGCAACAGAGGACTGCCCAGAATTGATTAAAATATGGGAGGAGCACAACAGTTAGAGGGGAGGGGGAATTTAATTAATCTCGAACCAAGGGTACTAGAAGCTGCTCCACTCTCAAATATAAATATGGTAACTCAAGGGGGGGAAGAATTGGGCTGACACAGGAGTAGTAAAACAACCCAAAATTATAAGACAGACCTCGACGAAGTGCTCATATGATCCCAAAAAACAGAAGCAATATTACAAGGAAGTAGTAGAAACATTTATTAAGATAAACCCAAGTGGAGGGCCATAGAGAGTGCAACCAATGCCATTAAAAGAGAAGGGTTTAGACCCACCATGATCCAATGCCTGACCCATAGAAGAATGTTTCAAATTAGTCTTGAAAATTGTGAATGATGAACCAATGCTTGGGCAATTGCGGGAGAGTTTGAAATCAACTATTAAAGAGGGGATAAATAAACCTAAGGAAAAATATATGCTGATTTACCAGAGGGACATTCAATAAATATTCAAAGAAACAAAATAAGAATAGGAAGGGATATTAGGATTGATTCCTAGATTGCGAGATTCCAAATAAAAGATACAATGCTATATTTAGGCTCAGTTGTCAATATTTTACCAAGAAATACATGGGAAGCCTTGGTCAGACCTAAGCTGACATTATTTCCAATTCAATTGCGTATGGAGAACCAATACTACATCCTTCCTGTTGACATCACATGAGTCAATTATTATGAAAATTTCAAAGTGATAGACATAATGGGTGACAAGTATCCCTATCCAACACTTCTTGGGATAGATTAGGCCTTTGAGAACTATGTGGTGATTGATTTGGAAAAAGGAGTGATGACTTTTGAAGTAGAAGGGGTTAGAGTAATCCAACCCCTAGATCCTTATCAAGGACAAATATTCACATAACCAACATATGATAGGGAGGAACCAATACTATTAGACCAATTGTACCAGCTGACAACAGGGAAGAGGGAAGATTATATCAACCCAAATGTAGAAGGGTCAATCAGCTGGCTGAGTATTTAGAGCTTAGAGGTTGGCTCAGAAGTTGCATGGGACGATTGAAAACAAGGAGGATATGAGGTCAACACCATAAGATGCCCAACAGTTAAGGGCATAAACTAGATCGACACAGAGGTAAGAGAATACCCCACTTTCAATCGTATGGATTCAATCGATAATTTTATTAATAAGATTGATGCAAATGTTCCTGAAGAACATAAGGTGCCCCTAATGAATTTTCCCTACAAGAAGCATCTGCCAGGTGGTGGGGATTCCATCGCAATAGTCTCAGGGAATGGGATGAATTATTGAAAACATTAAAGGTTATATTTGGACATTCAGGGGGCTCACAACCATTTATGAAATATAGAGTAGCTTAGATCCTCAACAACAATTGAGAAACTGTGAAGATTGATGGGTTAGATAAATTCTCCCAAAATAATTATGGGTGCATTATTTTGTGCATACATTGGGAACCTTCCCTAGAGCATGGTATGTAAAAGAGGAAACATAGAGATAGACTGGTGATTGGGATTATTTATCAAGTCAAATTTTCAGTAAATTTTCTTTTTCAGATACCGATATAAGGATTACCAATGCTCTGCAAGTTGTTAAGAGAATTCTATTTACAACTGGACAATTGATAGATGGAACAATAGACTAGGATATGTTGCAACACTTATATGAGTCAACATACAATGAAGTGGTAGCCTAAGGGAAAGTAGATAAAGAGACAAATGAAGATGATTAAGAAGATTTTAGGCATCTAACCTTCAATGAAGTGGAAGGAGAACTAGGGGTTAGAGATGGACACGCAACTAAAGGACTGCATCTACTTCCACTGAATTTGTGGAAAATAAACATAGGGAATTAAGAAAAGCCAAAGTTAACATCAATTTGAGATTATTGGATGAGAAAACTACTAAATAAATATTCAATCTTCTAAAATAATTCGAGGACCTGTTTCCCTCATCTATTGCATAATTGAAAGGAATTAAAGGAGATTTGGGAGAGATGAATATCATGCTCAAGTTAGATGTAAAACCAGTAAATCCTTGACCTTATAGACTAAATCCGAGGGTAATGGAGAAAGTGAAGAAAGAGATAGATAAGATTCTGGACGCAGGACTAATATTTCTTGTTGATGAAGTTGAATGGGTTAGTTTGATTGTGATACCGAATAAAAGGGATGCTATAGAGATTAGGGTTTTTGTGGACTACCACAACTTAAATAATGCTTGTGTTTACAATCCTTCCCCCACACCTTTCAGTGACGAAGTTCTAGATAATGTGGCAAAAAATGAGGCTTATTCATTTACAGATGGTTTTCTAGCTACCATAAGGTCCAAATTGCAGAAGAAGACAAGAAGAAGACTACCTTTACCAGAAAATGGGGCTCATATACATACCATATTATGCCATTTAGGAAAAAAAATGCACCATTAATATTTTCAAGGATCGTGATTGCTACGTTTAGGGATTACATACACAGGTTCCTTGAAGTCTACATGGATGATTGGAATTTCTGTAGTCTACTGAAGAAAAAATCCATATTTCTCTATGTCATGTTTGATCGGTGTAGGAAATTACAAATTTCATTGAATGTAAAGAAGTGCATATTTTCTCTTCCCTTTGGGACGCTACTAGGCCATATTGTATGTAAGGAAGGAGTGTGTGTGGACCCTACCAAAGTTGCAGCGATTGTAAACATGGACCCACCAAAAAATTCTAAGAAACTCTGGTTTACATTGGGTCACATAGGATATTATAGGAGTTTTATCCGCAACTATGCTCTGATTACTACTCCAATGGAGAAATTAATCAAGTAAATTGAGCAAATCACGTGGTCTATGGAATGTAACACTATGCTGAACATACTGAAAGAAATTTTTTCTAGTACACCGATTTCATTTTATCCCGATTGGAAAAAGCAATTCCATGTCCACATTAATGCTTTTGGAATTGCTTTGGGAGCATTTTTAGCCCATCCTAGAGAAGGAAACCTTGCTCATCTAATATAATTTGCAAGCAAAAAGTTATCAACAATAGAGAAGAATTATACTACAATGGAGTGGGAGGCGCTTGTGATGGTATACTCACTTTAGAAATTATGACACTACCTTCTAGGGGGACCATTCAAGTTCTTCACAGATCATTCTGGCTTGAAATATTTGGTGAAAAAGCTTGTGTTAGAAGGAATAATTTGCAGATGGCTATTATTATTCTAGGAATTTACATTTGAGGTGATTTTCAAACTAGGTCAGATAAATGTGGGACCTGACCACCTATTAAGGCTAAAATAAGGAGAGAGTGGAGGTTCTTGTGGATGACCAACTACCAGATGCTGCTTTATTTAGAGTGGAGGAAGTGCCAAACTACCTAGAGGACATAAAAACTTTCTTGGCTACTAGAAAGTTCCCAGAATAATACACCACAACTCAAAGGAGACATATGGTTTGCTGGGAAATATATTACCAACTAATTGCGGGGAAATTGTACAAGCTAGGACTAAATCAAATACTGTGAAGATGTGTATTGGATCATGAGAGGAAGGATGTACTATGGGAATTCTATTCAAGGGTCACAGGAGGTCATGTTGGAGGAAAATGCACCATAAGGAAAATATTACAAGCAAGTATTTGGTGGCCTACTATTTACAATGATGCTAAGGAATATGTCACGAAGTGTGATGTCTATCAAAGGGTTGGAAAACCATCACATCGAGATGAATTTCCATTGCAACTAGTACGAGTGCTACAGGATTTTGAGAAATGGATAATTTATTTTATAGGACCCATCAACCCACCAACCCACCAATGTGTCATTCCCAAGCTAGGTACATAATCACTGCAAAAAAATACCTAACAATATGGGTCGAGGCTATGCCAGTAAAGGATTGTACGATAGACACCGCCAACAGTTTTATTTTTGAGAACATCTGCAGCAAATTCGGGTGTCCCCGAAGTTTAACTAGTGATCAAGGGAACTAATTTATTAATGAGACAATCACATCACTGCTACAAAACTTCACGATACATCACCATAATAGCAGCTTGTATCATCCTCAAGAAAACGGTACAGTTGAAGCATTCAATAAAATCCTAGAGAGGGGTTTGACTAAAGTATGCTTAGCCAATATATATGACTAGGATGAGAGAGTTCCAACTACCTTATGGGCCTATCCCACGACTATTAAATGATTACATAAGCATAATCCCTTCCAACTGGTGTATGGGAACGAAACAATAGTACCCGCTGAGTTCAAAATTCCCAAATTGTTTATTGCACAAGAAAAACATAGACAAAATATGAATCAATTCCTAAAAGGATAGAAAAATTGTGGGAACTGGATGAGGCCTGTTTTTTAGCAGACTTTCACCAAACAATGCAGAAGCAGAGACAAAAAGCATGGCATGAAAAAAATATAAAGCATAAGTCATTCACAGTGGGAGGGCATGTCTTATTATATGACAACAAGTTTTAGAAATTCCTAGGTAAGTTGCAGATGCATTGGTTGGGTCCTTTTATTGTTGTAGAAATTAAAGAATCAAGAGCTGTGAAGCTTGTGCAAATTGAAGGTGCTTTTCTACTAGTATGGTTGAACGAAGCATGCCTAAATTTGAATACACCTAATACAGTTTAAATTTGAATCAACTAATACAATTTAAATTTGAATAAACCTTCATAAGGAGAAATAATTAGAAGTATGTAGGAGTCAGTTGTGTTAGTCAGTCATTAGTCACGTCAGTTTTTCCTCGTCAGAAAGCCAATTTCTAATTTACTTCGTCAACTATTTACATTGAAGTCAGTTAATAATAGTTTTTCCGCAAGGTATTTCCAGTCGCGGATGAATTTAATCCTCACTACAACTAATTGTGGTTGGGGAAGTTGCATGTGTCATTGGTTTTAGTCATAATAATTAATTAATAAATCCCATTTTCAGTCCGAATTTCAGATAAATATTTCCTGTAATAAAAAAATCATCACCTCATAAAGCACACCTATCACTACATCATAATTACCCATCAAATCCACCCGCCTTTTCCACTTTTGCTTCATCTACTTCAGGTCCACCTCAACCATCGTTAGTGTTAACACAATTGAAGTCGAGTGGGGAAAATTTTTGTATTAATTAGTTAAGTGGTCTCATGAGAAAACATCATTTCAATATTTTTTACTTAATCTGCATGGCCATGCTGAGTTCTTCAGAGTTTGAAGCTAAGGTGGTGAAAGAAGAAAGTCTAGAGTCTGCGTCTAGTTTCAATTGTCCCAAGTCCAAGTCCAAGACTATCATGTCCATTTTCTATCAGCGTCGGTCCAAGATGACGATGAAAATAGTGTCAGTATATGAACTTGAGTTTGATGAAATAATTACAAAGGCAGAATTTGTATCTGGAAAATATGATAAAGCGGTGTTGATCGATAACGACCTCACAAATTCTTTCCAATTTCCAGCATTGAAGCAGGAAGTTTATATAGAACCAATGGTAAAATCAGATGAAAGCCAATTTTTCTGGGTAATAGATGACTTTAGAGGAATTCAAAGATCGACACTACTACACTTAAGAATTTTTCCCGTGTTCAACACCATCGAAGCAACAATGCAGTGTACCAAGTTACTTGTCGGTAGAATTCATGGGGGATTGCTCTGGTTGGATAGGGGAATTCCAATCCATGAAATATATCTACAAAGGATGAAAAGGTTATTAGCAGCAGGAGATGCAGTATCCACGACCTTCCAAACATATTCCAAGATGGCCAAGAAGGTTGGTGATGCTAATTATTACGACCGATACAACACCAAGAGAGGAGGAAAAGGAGCTCAAATTGAGCCAATAAACAAAGCCAATATCAAGTTTTCCTATTACATCGTCACTGGAAAGATAATGTGCCACTTTAAAAGGAATGAGTGTACGCTAGACACAATCTCTGTCATGGAACACTATGTACAGGGTGCACAACTAAACTGGTGTTCCTTCTTACTTCACGAACTGTTCGAAGCATGTGAAGAAAACTACAAGAGATCAACTTCATTCATTTATGGATATCTAATTATTGCACTAACAATGTGGAAATTTTGTCCACACAAGGGAGGGAATTACATATATCACAGAGGATCAAAACTTTCCCTGAGGTATACGCCATGACGAACCCCAGGAGATCTAAGTAGTAAGGAGATAAATGAGGCTTCCTTCACAGGGTGGTATCAGAAAATGTTAGATGTTGTGAATTCTACGAAAAGGATTTCGAAGGTACTGTTGGATGAATATTCACAAGAGGTCTGGTTCAGTATCAACCATGTCCGTACATGGATAAGGCCACAATTTGTACACTCGGGAACGTTCCAAATGAGAGTCCAAAAGTTTGTACTCACAGTGGAGGCATTCCACATGGAAGTAATGTCTTGGCCAGGAATTGTGGGTGAGATTCAGGACGACATGCATATATATTCATTTGAAGCAATGATACCCTAGCCATTATCGAGAGAGATGCCAAAAAATAAAGGTAGTGGATCGATGAAGAGAAACTAGAGCAATTCATCAAACACCAGGAAACTAAAATGCATTCGATAAAGAAGCAAATGGTCAGCATGGGGGTTGCAACAGGTACGTTCCCAATTTTTTCTGAATTTCAAACTTTAAGGAAGTAATTTTCCATTGTTAGTAATCCTTTAGTCACTACAATTTTGGTTGTTGGGCCACACTCACAATCCAAACCCACAATCCCGGGGCTACCAAACCCCCAATACCAGTGAAAAGAAAGAATAATAAAACTGTTATCCAAGCTGTAGACCTAACTTAGGAGGACCCCCAGTCACAATCCACCTCACTAATTTTTTAGGAAATTTCACCCTCAGACTCAGTTTAATCACCTAGCTCGCGAAATCCATCATTGAAAACAACTTTCACTTCTGAAACTATCTTTGATACTGTTCCATCTGGGACACTGATCACAATAGAAATGGATATGGAGGCCGACTCTGTGATCCATACTGTAATCACAGTTACTAGCCTTGAGGTCGAACATGGGTCCTTGTTATCTTTATTGTTGGATTTAGGTTCCCTAATGGTCACCACCCCTATAATTACACCCCCACTCACTACCACTGCACACGCATTACCACTACCACTTAAATCCATCATTTCTATTTCAACTATTCCTGTGTCCGTCCATACTAGCCCACACTCCGATGAACACTCAAAACAAGCCACATCTTCACATGAACACTCAAAAAAGTCCATTTCTAGTGGACAACCACTACAGTCTATATTACCAAATCCATCCATGATGAGCCAGGAATACTTTTAAGGTTGGTCAACAGCCAAATTATTTAATTTAATTTAGGTTGATGTATGTCGATCAGAGGCATTACATAATGACTTTTCAATAGATTATGAACAACAACAACAAAAAATCCTGGCGCTCATTGCAAAGCATGGCCAATTGCTCCAGGATAAGCACAACTGCAAAATCAGTTGGAGAAAATTACTGAAAATTTTCAAGGATTGTGGCCATCCGTCTCAGATGTGGTGGGAAATGCCCCAAAATATTTTTCTACATGCACATTAGTAGAGTTTTGTGACCATATCAAGAAATATGTAATGATTTTCTCTCTGCTAATTGTGAGCTCAGAAAGACACTTGCGGAAACATGACAAGCACTACTAGATCCAACAACAACATATGGAGCTGAAATTGAACATAAAATTGTAGATGTAGGCATGCTCAAAGAAGCACTCCTAAACACTGCGAAGGAAGCCCACTTACTACTAGAACAAGTCCACGACTGGTCGGGTTTAGTCACCATAAATAATCAACCCATTTATCTGTTACGCAGTCAAGTCTGAAAGTTATAGGTTGATGTTAAGAAAACCAAAGAAAAAATTATGTGGAAGCAACTCCACATAGAGGTAGAAGTCCTCGAAGCCCAAATTCAGATAATTGAGGATGAATTGGCCAAAAAAAACAACTACTTCAGGCCCTCCAACTACCGCTGCAAAAGCACTTAGAAACTATGCTACAACTCAGTGATGAAACAAAGACATAGTGGGACTCTCTCATGATGGTTCGACTAGATCACTTGGAAGCAGACCCCATAACCCAGTTCATCAGCTAGGAAACCACACTTATAGACTCTTGGTAGGCAATAATCAGTGAATTTTGACAATTTAAAGAAGTTGTCATCAAATCAGTCCCTGAGTTATGGCCTTCATTTAGAGGAAACAACCTGGAGCAAATAGTGCAAGTAGAGCTAGAGGAAGTACCAACAACACCAACAACACCCATGAGAGATTAACTCAGGGACGAGTCAAGGAACTATGTTCAGGGCCTTTTGGGGCCTTTATTTTTGAAATATTAAAGTATTTTGGGAACAACTAGAAGGATGACAAGTTGTGGGACAGCTGTTGGAAAGTTGCGTAAAGGACGAGGAAGAAAGAGAAAGGAACCAGAAGAAAACTGGAAGTTGCAGAGGGCCGTTAGGAAAAAGATAGAAACAACCGAGCGAGAAAAAGCAATAACAATCAAGAAGCGGGGACAAATGATCTAGGAAAGATGCAGAAGAAACTAACAATTCATGTAGGTGTGGAAAGACAATGAAGGATGGGCGGGAGGAGCAAGGCAGTGGAGTACCGAGATGTTGCCACGGAGAAAACATAACCTCTCTATAGCTATTCTATTGCATGATTTTGTAATGTTCAATCTCATTGAGATATACTGTAGAAAAGGGTTGTTGAGCCTAATGTAATGATGTTGTGAGAAGCTTAATATAAAAAAGACATTTTGGAATCACTGTGTTATGATTGATTGGTTACTTAGATTTTAAAACTTTTTAAATGTGTGTATTCAAGTAGTCTTTCCTTATTAGTGTGCAAGATCTATTGCGAATTAAAGTGGACATGTTAGTGTTGATTTTGCTTTAAGTCTGATCTAATAAATGGTATTATTCTTGATATCAAATCCTAACCCCCCATCTAACTAAGGTCGTGAAACGCCTCGGGTGAGACTCCTTATCTAGCCTTGGGTAAGGTGGAAATGTCGACGCTGTGCTAGACTACAATAGAGCTTTGTTGGACCCTATGACAAAACCTGGGTCTTAACCCTGTTATTATTTTTAGCCAACATGGATTGTAAAGCATCACCTAATTTTACCTAATCACGATATCTATTAGCTAGGAAAGAGTCAAAAGGATTTGAGACAATGGCCAATGTACTCGCTTCAATAAAAAAATCAAGGTACAAAGGTTGATACATATAAACTAACATAGGATGGAAAGATGTGCTTGGAGAGACATCACTCAAATAAGAGGCTTTACGAGATGATATTTCTTCCAACAAGATGATGCTAAGAGGAGAGGGGTGCATAAAAACCCTAATTAAAAAAACCCTAATTTGACTTAGTTCATGGGTCTCATCAGGATCATGAGAACCTGACATAACCATTAGCGAGCTGAAGTGCCTCAAATTCCTGATGAGTCCTCAATCCTTCAAAAGGTGGATCATCAAATTTTGGTGGCTTAGTGAGATAAACAGGTGAATGTAAGCAACTATCATTATAGGTTTCAACGAATATGTTATTAATTGAGTGATATTCATCGAAGCCACTGATTTGATAGTATCAGACATCTGGAATATAAGATTCTTCTTAGATCAAGAGTGAAGATAAATCGACCTAGGAACCATCTTGAAATTCCCACGATGTAGATTTTTCTCCTTCAGTTGGTATTGCAAATTGAAAATATCATGGACATGAGATTCATTATTTTCATCCATTGATTGTGAGGCAATACTATCATGTACCCAATCATAATCAAAACCAAAAATATGAATATCAAATTAATTTGGGGAAAAAATGGTTTAGAAGACTTATCAAATAGGTAAGGGTACAACAGATGAAACAATTATAGCGAAGGAACATCAGTTGCAGTTAAATTAGATCTATGATTCACACCCTTCACATTAGTGTCAGCCTGAGGAAGTAATGAATATGCATGCATGTAATGCTTCGTGGATCCGATAAGGAATTCAACTCTATGTGAGGCAAGCCCTAAGTCATTGCTAATAGGTGAATGAAATTCAGTAATAAATTCAGACATATTTAACGAGATCAAATTGGGTTTCATATATATGAAGAGATGCTACACCAACTTGATCTTCATGTTAAAATTCAACAGGATGTACAAGAGATTTAGAAGCCAGACCAATTGACTCGTTTCCCTGCAAGCATCCTTCATCACCCAAGTTGTTTAAGACTACAAAATCATTAGGTAATGAATCAGGAGGGTGAGAAATTTCACATGCAATAATTTCCTCCTTGGAGGCTTGAGGTTTTTCTCGACTCACAAAAATAGGCAAGGCAAGAGTAGGGATGATATGTGGTCAATTTGTAACTTGCAGATTATGATGATGATCATTAGAATTGAGATTTGTTTCATATTGAAAGTTTTGCAGAGAAATATGAACCAGCCGATGAAAATTTTCATTCAAATACATCTAATCAACATCTCTGTCAGGAAATTCAAAACAAATATGAACATACCTAGCAGAAAAATCCTCCAATGGTTCTCTAGATTTAATTCTAAGATTATTTATCCATTTAAACACATCTTGAAAATCATACTTGTCAAAGGCTTGACAAAGATGATTAATGAGCTGCTTGAACGAATGGATGGAAGTTGCAGGTAACGTGTGACACCATTGCTTGACACGACCTTCTAGCGTGATGATAAAAAAATTTCCAATAATATATTTATAATGTATTATGTTAGAGTGACAAAAATGAAGAACTTGAAGCATTTTTCCAAAAACAGTTGTTTGACCCTCACCGTCAAATTTCCATTGTGGCAAGTGATAAACTATTTCTACGAGCACTGAAATATTTATGTTTTTATAAAAAAAACCCCAGGATAGAGATTCAAGACGAATCCATTTACGAATATGATACTAAAATGCAGGCTCAAAGGGATGATCTTGTCATCTGGCATTACTAGTGCCAAAAATTTGTTGACAATGTTGGATTTCACCAAGAGCTAGGGGGTATCCTTGGTGTGAAGTCCCAATTAGACCTCACACTGTTTAGGATAGGAGCCCCATCCTGTATGTGGGCTCAAATTCCACCATAAATGTGTCACTCTTGGATATCAAATGAAAATATGTCAGAGTGAGGACAAGAATGAAATTCCCAGACAATGAAACAATGTCAACCCAAGATTAGCAAAATACAGAAAGAGGCACAATAAAATCAAAACATTAAGAAGAGGTATGTCATGAGAAGGACCAATGAGCCAAAACACAATGAGACATACATGAAAAAGAACATGCCAATGGTTAATTTCAAATCAGTTTACAATAGGCCACTAACATGGCATAGAATAAAGTAAGCACAAGTTTGAAAGAAAACATTCATGTAACAACTACAAACTAATTCATAACATATTGTGTGTATGAAAGCGCACATACAAATATAGTGAAAATATTAGACAACCAATATAGCCACCATGAGTAAGCATGGGAATTAGTTCCAAACATGAAGAACATCTAATTAATAATGCTACAATTTCAAGTACATATCTTGCGATTTTTCAAAGCCCAACAGTGGAACATGGTTTGCTCATACCATTTCCCAATACCTTTCTCTCAAAAATGATAAATTGTAAATGATTCTCATTGAAATAATTCTAGTATGCCATCATATATTGTTCACTAGAATCAGGGTATATACTGCTAAAATAAAACTTATCTTCAAACTTCCAATTCCAACAACTGAAAAAGGTGTCCGTAGCTTTCTAGGATTTGTAAGGTATAGTTGAAATTTTATAGAAATTTTTACCAAAATGGCATCACCCCTATTCCAACTATTAATAAAGGTCACCGAATTTTGTTGCATTGCTCAATCTGCATTTGAAATCCTAACAGAAATTTGTTCAATAGCCCTTGTCCTTTGAGGACTAATTTGGTCTCTACATTTTCATATTCTATAGATGATTCAGACACAACTATTGGAGTTGTATTATGCCTAACACGAAGGTTATGAAAATATTCACCTAAGTAATATAATAATAGTCACCTAAGGTCTCAAACATAATGGTCACATTATAATTTTCCAAAACCTTCAACAAGACTAGGGCCTTGGTGTGACAATTCACAATTTATTATTACAAAGGAGTTCATTAGCATGGTGATAGGTTTCATGTAGTAGGTGTTATCACTCGAATTGATCCTTAGGTTTAAGAAGGCAGTCTTGAGGTAACCTAAAACCAATCTTTGGATTTGGTATCTAGCCCTACCAAATCAGAGAGGGATCTCTCGATAGAATCATAGCCAAGAGGGATGGATGAAAAGGATTTTATGCTAGCTAAGGAATACAAGGGGTTTTGATTTTGATTTTAGGGTTGGGCTCATTGAACAGGGATTAGGTCAAGGGGAATAGATCAAGGCCAAAAGGATGAAATTGCAATCTGTTTGATGGGGCAAGGTAGTTAAAAGTTTTAACATTCAAAGAAGATTAAATGAGATGGAAATACTAGTGAGGAGCTAGAGAAATCATCTGAAATGTATTTTCTCTAAACTGAAGAAAATGAACACATTATACTGAATTTCCCAAAACATAGCATAACTAAATATGAATTCTATCTTTCAAACTTGAAATCAAGTATATTATAGATGTGAAATGGTTTATCAATTAACAATACATTATAACAAATCAATCATAGAGAAGAAACAATGTTTAAAACTCATACCACAGGGATCCCAAGAAAATAGCTGCAATTTTCCATTAATGTCCAAGCCAGAATGATAGTTGATCAATACAATATCTTGAAATAATGAAAACCATTACAAAGAATAAAAAACTAAACTCTATAGACTTCAAAACCACTTCCTCTCATCCTCAGGGGTCGAATCCATGAGGTGAGGGAGTTGTTACACCAAAAGCTGAACTGAAAGCTAAAGACTAGGATGAGGAAAGTGACTCATTCCTATCTTTTAGAAAAGATACATTTGACTTCAAACTAATGATTTACCTAATGTATCTACCTTAGGTAAATGTAAAACATGATATTTACAATGGTTACTTTCTCTTTTACCCAGGTGAAAAGTAAAACAGAGGTGAAACTTCAAAATTTGAGTAAACTGGTAAAACTGTAAATTCCTTGGTAAATGCGAAGTGCCATGATATAAAATTTGACCTATTTTGTAAGCCACTTTTGGAAGCCTTCCCCTTGTCCACATCAGCTCCATGATAGCTCATTGGAAAGGTCTCTGAGTCTAGTTTCTAGATATGCTTCCACTTTCCAAAATGGTGTCCATATGCCTTATCACAAACTTGTTCTCCCAAGACTGGTAAACGTGCAGCGCCAAGGTGAAAAAGAGGGCAGAAACATGATTTTTTGATGGTTTTTTTCCTTTTTAGAGGACCAGTTCTACTCCAAATCTCCTGAAACTTTCTAAGGTTGATGTACTCATCACTAGGAGCAGGGAGGGGATCTTGCGACCATTTTGGCATTTGGATGCCCCACGAAAGAAGCGTGTTGCGCGTTTAGAAAATTTTCCGTGTGCTAAATTTGTCAAAAAATAAAAATTTGCACCAAGTGTACCACATGTACCAAAATTGTGAATTTTCCTATTGATTTAGAGTTATAGGTATGAAGGAACACCTCAACAAGTATGTCTGCTTCCTTCTCCTTTTGATTGGTTACGGTTTCCTTCAATTTGTTCTTCAACTGCCTAATCTTGGCATCTTTCTCTTGGATGATCAATCTTGAGTTGTCATGGTCATCTAGGTCATCCAATTCCACCAAGTCAAACTCTCTCTCTTTATCATGATGAAGGTCTTCCTCTTCTTCCATGTTTTAGTTGTGTTTGGGTAAAACCCTTGGGAAGAAGGGGAAGGGAAAGGGAGTAGGATAGTGGGGTTAGGGAGTTGGGATGGCTAAGGGAAAATTTAGAGAAGTAGGGAAGGGACTTAGGGAGTTGTGGGAAGTGATGGGATGGAAAAAGGCTTAGGGAGATAGGCTAGGAAATAAAATTACAGAGATTGTTTTTAGGTAGTTAGGAAATGCCACCTAGATTTAGGGTTTCGGGAATCGAGATAGAGAAAAGGGATTGGAGGAGTGTAAGGGCAAGGGAAGTGTCTATGGAGTGAATTAGGGTGTAAGGAATGAAGAAATAGGGTCTAGGGAAACAATTTAGGCATGTAGTGGTGATAATTAGGGTTTCTTAGCTTAACAATTATGATGGTAAATGAAGAAAGTTTATGCCATAAAATTGCAATTGTAAAATGAGAGGAGGGCATAAAAGGGTGTCACTTACTTGTTTGGAGATGATGAGACGTTTAATTTCAGGTTGGAGGACTTGCAAAGGAGCCTAGGAGGATTTGTGAGACTCTAGCAGGAGTGCAGGGCCAGTTACAGGAGTGTAGCGCCACCTTCAAACTTACTTCTGGATGACTTACTGAAGTCCATTTTGGGCGCATGATAGCTCGTTGGAAATATATTTCTGTCTACTACACAATGAACCTATTAAGCACTGAAAATGATCGATTATAGCCCCTCAAAAATCAATTCGCCCAAGATTGGTCAAAAAGTGCAGAATGAGGGTTCATAAATGCAGAGTGTTGGTGCAGGATACTTTTAGAGGCCTTCCTCAACTCAAAATTGAGCTCATGATAGCTCATTGGAAATATATCTCTGTCTAGTTATCATTTGAATCATTAACCAAGTCATTTGGACACTCCAGCTATGAGAAAACATTATTTTCCCAAGGTCACTCCAGAAGTGCATCAATTCTCCCATGGCACCTGTATTTTTTACATTTCTCTAAAACCATGACACCTGTGTAAAATATGAAGGATTTTTTTCTATATTGACCTATTATGGAAAAAAACCTCTCTCACTATTGTAAAATTCATCTTTTTTTGGTCATAAACAGAGTTTGAAGCAAAACTGGCCCTATGTGTGGCAAATGATTTGTCCCTTGGAATGACTTCTTGGAAAATGATGGAGGCATGATGTTTATGAGTTGGTATGGCTTCATAATTTCTGAAACTACCTCCCTTATTCCTCCTCTTCTCTGATTTCTCTGATTCCATAGCAAACTCTAGCTCAGTGGAAGAGGAAATTAGGGTTTAGAGTAGGCAAAACAGGGGATTTAGGACTACCTTGTAGAGGGAGGGGAATGAATGGGTTAAGGGTTGTATAAATTATTGGGGAAATTTTTGGGGATAGTGATAGATGTTATAGAGTTTTGGAAAGTAGAATTTCAAGGATTGAGTGAGGGGAAGGGGTCCAAAAGGGAAAAACATAGGCCTAGTCTCGAAAAGTGTCAAATTGTAGCAATAGGCTAGGGCTTGTGGAAAAATGATCATTTTGAGGGATAGGAGTGATGGGATGTGTTTATGAAGGTATATTAATGATAGGGGAAATTTTAAGAGCATCAAGATACAAGTCTTGTTGATTATTTAACGATGGAAGTCATGATACCAAGAAAAATGCCCTCAAAACCCTAGGAGGGAAATGAGCTTTCC
The DNA here is from genome assembly GCA_034641835.2 of Pinus albicaulis. NCBI lineage: Eukaryota > Viridiplantae > Streptophyta > Pinopsida > Pinales > Pinaceae > Pinus > Pinus albicaulis. The sequence continues at coordinate 462,977,517 of CM076581.1, forward strand.
AAGCACAACTGAGAGATAAATATGGTAAACACAAAGACACTTCTTTGGAAATTATAGTTTTAGAATCTAAAATTTTTTAAGACCTTTGACTATTACTACTCCTTCAAAACATGAATTTGATGGTGAAATGACCAATTTTTATGATTTTGACCCTATGATCTAATGGGACTACTTTTTAACCTGACTTTTGAAGGAGACTTTGACTTTAAAGACTTCCAAGTGAACAGAGCATTTCCATAGGTGTTATTATGCTCAAGGAGACATGAGAATGAGTCAGAAAATTTGATCTTATGAGGAATAAGGAAGATTAATTGACCAGGACAACAACTAGTAGAACAATTTTATATCATGACCTAATCGAATGATGAAAAATTTATTCAGAATGGGACACCTAAGATGCACATGCAAATGTGTTTTGATACCTGGTGGAAGTATGCAAATACTGACACTAACATTGGCTCCATCTGGGGATGGTAGCTCCTTGGAGATGCTAATAACACCATAGACCAAGTGCCTATTCATTGGGCATGGAGTCAATAGCTAAAGACCAAACTGAATACAGAAAGAAACTTGAA
>CM076581.1:462978191-463101402 GCA_034641835.2 Pinus albicaulis
TATTCTCTTGCCCACGAAGTTTGAAAAACAATGATATGAAGAGACGTTTGGCCATGCCTTTTATACTTTTGAAACAAAGTTTCCCTCCTTTCAATTTAAAAAACAAACTTCTCCCTTTTTATTTGAAAGAAACCTTTTGAAAAGTGGCTTTGTGCACAATGGTGAGGGGTTGCCTCTTTCAACAAACTGACTTATCTCTTTTAAGCTGTTTCCTTAACTCTGTCATATCCAATAAATTTTTTCTCAAAACCATATCATATCCTAGTGATTTATCCTTTTTTTATGATGTGAAAGAGGTCTCTTTCATATGCGTTCTCTCTGTTGTTTAAAAATAGACCATCAGGGGCAACTGTGGCCTTTCCATTTGTCACTTTTGAATATCTTCTTAGGTATCTCATTTATGAGGAAGGAGGCTAAAAACAACAATGTTTGTTGCCATATTCATATTACTTTTCAAAACCTTGAATGAAATCTTTTAGCACTGTATGTTTTAAGACTGTCCATAATTGACTGCCTTTCCTAGACATAGTGCTAATACTTTAGAAATTTGATCTTCTACTTGCTCGTGAAGGATTTCATCAAACCATGATTGTTCACCTATCTTAACTATGTGCCCACTGTCTTTTAAATGAGGTGAAAAAATAACTCTTGGCACATGCCCTTCATTCATCATTTGGAGGGGTTAGTTATGATAAACCATAACAGATCTCTAAAATAAATATGTCCTTTTCACATACACCTTCTGTGTGAATGCTTCTCTATACCAGTTTGTAGAAATAACTAGAAACAGAGCTTGGTCTACCAATTTTACCATTCAGATGAGGCTACTCTTAGTCAAAATTATAACCTCGGATTATACTTTGAAGGAGGATTTTATAAATAGAAAAACAGAGGCCTTTTAACCCCACTGTGTCACTCTTTGGCTTTTGATGTGAAAAGGCCATTCAGCCTATGAACTTTCATTTGTTTCACCATTATTTTATGAAGAGAAGGAGGTCCTTAAAACATGATTTGACCTTCTTCTTATTTACCAAGGAAGTCACCTTTTGAATGAGTTGATCCATTTTAACTGTAACCACAGGTGATTTCCCTCTTTTAACCTTTCAGAGGAAGTAATTGGATAGGCTATGAATTCATCTCACCACTTTTTCTCAACTTTTCTTACCAACATAAACCTTTCTCAAACACAATTTTAAACCCTGCTATGCCTCTTCTGTTCATCCTTTGGAGGAAAAAGCGCCAAGCAGCCACTGAAGTTTCTCAAAAACATGTTTGACCCTCTGATTATTAGTGAAGGAGGTCACAAAAATGTGTCTTTTACCCTCTGCTTTTATATGAAGGAAGTTCCATCATTTGTTTCTAATCCTCTGCTCTTTGAAGGAGGTTTCTATCACTATGTTTCTAACCCTCTACTTATCTTTCTCAGATAAGCTTGAAGGAGGTTATTTAAAGCACAGGATATTCATCTATTTCAATCACTGTACCTTGCTCTGTATGTTTTCTTGAAGAATAGCAATAGGAAACAAAGTGAAATTTGACATTTATCATTGATTAAATTACTTGAAACTCATGTCCTCTTGCTTTATGAGGCCTTGTATGAGATGTATATATCCTTTTGTAAAATATCACTGTGAACACAAGACCAGAAGAAATGTGATTTGTATATGGAGAGTGTTTGCTACTAGATATCATTGAGCTATATTTTCCCTTGACTGTGTTGTCAGAGGTTTATTGAAATTGCCTTTGACTACTTTTCAAAACCTAGGTTCAAGGTAACATAAGAAGCAACTGTCTTCTTATGCCCTACATGATGATGCTCTTCGGAAAAATTATGCAGCACTGCTTTTGGAGTGGATTATGGAGCACTGTTTATTAGCATCATTTAGTATTTTGTGTTCATTTGACATGAGGAATGATCTCTGCTCTTTAGGTAGCCTTTAGATTTATATCATGTACACTTGCTGCTCTTTACTTTACAGCTCTTCATCTGATCATTGATGGCAAACCTTTTCAACATGAGAGACCGGTGAAATTTGTATTTTTTCTCTTATGTGCATACTGATCATCATTCAGTTACACCCCTGCAGAGATGTAAAAATAGATGCTTTGGAACCTTGGAGAGCTCTTTTGGTGTTTCATGGAGATTATGCCTGATCTAAGCATATTTCTTCAGACAGTGACAAACCTTCTATTTTCCTGATTTGGATCTTTGTTGAACTTCTTCTGAAATGAGACAAAGTGACCCCTTAGTGGTGTGTGACCTATGGATAGAAAAATGCTTTCTTTGTAGAATAGGGAAAGATTTAAGGCTGACTGGTACTAGACACAGGCTTTTTGGCTTAGGATATCTTAGCCAAGGAAAAACTCTCTAAACACCACTATCTAACTTAGGGACAATTTTCACAAATTCTGAGTGTTTTCTTAGGCATGATCAGATTTTCATATGAAAAGATGATCAGGGATAGAGTAGCAGAAATTTTTTCAACCTTTAGATAGTGAATGTCATGAGAAACAAGGGTAAATGATAGCAGATAATCACAGTTATGACAGCTATAGACAGGGAGACTTTGCTGAAGCGAGATAGGTCTTGAAAACTAGAGATTTTTCTCATCATAGAATGACAGGAAGGGGTAGGAGGACAAAAATTGTTTTGGGGGGTTTTCTAGATGACAAATAGACAATTTGAAATTAGCTTCTAGAAAACTTAGCTAAGGAAACTAGTCATCAACAACAGGTAAAAAATACTGATTACTAACAACTTGAATTTGAGAAAGTTGAAAATAAGATTAATGAGTTCATTCAGTGACAAGCATATGACTCAGGAAAGAAATATGACCTACCTCAGATAGATATATTTCACAAAGAGATTTTATTTAAGGATTGAGAAGTACAGTTGAGACAAGCAAAAAAGGCAAAGGCAAAGGCATCAAGGTTAACAAATGAAATTATTGAATCTGTTAATGAACAACTCTTGAAAGCTGAACTTATTAAAGAATCCACAACTGAAGTGCTCTCATAGCTCAAACCATTATAAGCACTGTGGAAGCAAAGTATAGAGATGCAGGAGGAAATGATTAAAAAGATAAATAATTTTGATCAAGAAAATTACTAGAATTTTTCTGATCAAACATTATCATCAGTGCCTAACTCTACATTTGTTAATTGATTCAACAAAGAAATCGCAGCCAACACTTTTGAATGTAGTGTTCAAAGTCTAGATCAGATTAGGAATTACATAGCCAGCTCAGTTAAAGCCAATTGTGGATATTTTTCAGCTCCGAGATTGAATGCGAAAAAAGGATCAACACACATAATCATGTTGTTATTTTATTTCCTAGATTGTAGTTTAAGTTTACTCCTTACGAGGATGGTTGTTTGAAACCTCCTCTATTTTCTTGTAATAATCTATTTTTAAACATTTTGTAGTTTAGTTTTTAAACCCTTCTCATGCATTTAGAGAAGGGTCCAGAAATTTGTCAAAAACATTTGCAAATAATGCACTTTTGTAAGTTTGTGAATGCTTTGATGGATTAGTCGAACGAAATCTGTTATATTTTGACATTTGAATATGTTTAACTAAATTTGCACTATTGTACTCTTTAAATTGCTTGAAAGTGAAGAGGAGCAGAAAACTACTGTCAATTTGAATGAATAGGACCTCGTATATATGGTACTTCTACACGTTATATTAAGTTTTTCTTTTTAGTTTGACAATTATCTTTTTATCTGCATTACATATTTGAACTGTTATCATAAATAAATTTTAAATGCACTTCTGTATTGATATTTGTTTATGATTTCTTATCTTATATATAATCAAACATATAAATGCGATATACATTTCACAATTCTTTTAATCAAACTACTTTGTTAAAAGAATTATCTTTACATAATTTTCATCTCTTTCAAATTTTAAATAATCTTCATTACTAATATTTGGAAGATATATTTTTAGATCACATAAAGGAATGAAAACCCCAAGTATATAATAGAATAGATAGTTTTAGATAAATGCATAGTATAGATTAAATTATTTCCCATTTTCATGTTATATAAGAAAAACACACACCAAAATCATCCTTATTGGGAAACTGGTCCCTTTATCCCCAGTCGGAGCCACCACACCAAATGGAAAAGGACTTGCTCTAAGGTCCAGACTGGGTGGCTTTCCCCCATGTTGTTGAAACAGAATTTTGAGGCCTCAATATTTTGGTGCTAGAAGGAGGTCCAATTGTGAATGGCAAGAAGATCTGATCAGTCTAAAAGCCAATCTAAGAGTCTCTCTCCCTCTATATCCCCTTCAACTTCTAGAACATTAGCTAGATCTAAATCTTTAAAATCTGAAGTTGAACATCCCTCTCCTAAGTCTCCTAGTGAAACTCAACCCATACTATCTCCAGATTTTCATCAAAATTCCTGAGAAGTTTAGTCTTTAATAGAAAATTTAGAGAGAGTATCCATTTCTTCTGAAAAGCTTGGTATTTTTCATTACTTGTTGGCTCTATAACTAGTTGGAATATGTTCGAAGAACAATTTATAGCTAATTTTGGAGATGAAAAAACCACTACATCGCTTATCAATGATCTATCAAATCTAAAGGCTAAAACAGGGGAGAAAATAAAAGATTTCAATTCAAGATTTAATAATCTACTTAATAAAATTCATGCTACATCAGTTCCTGGTGTAGAAGTTCAAATTGAGTGGTATATATCATCTCTCCCATCTAATATAGCTATTTTTGTTGATAAAGAAAAATTGCATACATTGGTAGAAAATATGAAGGAATATTTATCTGTAGAGAAACACCTAATCACCCTTGAAAAGAAAAATTCCCAAGAAGATAGGAAATAAAAGAAAGTATCCTTCAAAGATGATTTAAAGAAGAAGCCACCAAAAGACCCTTTTGATGTAGAAGGTCTTTAGAAAGTTTTAAAGACTATGACAAATGAAATGCCAGATATCAAAAAACAAGTTGCTGAAAGTTCTAGTTCAAAGAAGACTTTTAGACCCTTTAAGAGAAATCAGTCTTCTAATTTCCAGCCGCCCAACATCATATCAAATGTTGAGTATGATCAAGATACAGATGAAGAGCAAACAGAAGTAGAAGAAGAAGTTTAACTAAATGGAATGTGGGATTTTATCCTACTAAATGATGAACAACAAGAATATTTACATGTAAATACAAGGAGAAAGAACACCACTGAAACAACGCAAGAAGAAATAGAAGAAATCAACGCCTGCTAAAGATAAAACAATAAGTAAAATTCTACATCTAAGGCTACATAAAATAACCCTGCTACTTCAAATGTTCCACCTACATCAAGTACAATGGTAGTCTCTGACACCATTGAATATAATGTAGTTGAGGATATGAAAAAGACCGGGCCCAACATTTCAATTCGTGAACTTACTAAGTTAAAACAGCAGCATAAGATCTTACTCAGAGATTCGAATGTGGTTCCTGCTTCAGCCTTACCTACTCCAGTAGTAGTTCAAGATGCTAATAAAATGGGTAAACCTCCTTCTCCTTCAACTAAAATAGATGATACAAATTTGATTATGATAGGTGATCAATCCATCTATCGTACCCCTCCATTTCTTTTAACCTATGAGATCTATAATAAGAACATCCATAATTATTTAATAGACTTAGGGAATTCCTATAATATCATGCCAAAATCAATATGTGTTAAGTTGAACACAACTCCTTAGATTTCTCTTGTTCATATAATACAACTAGATAGAACAAAAGTAGAGGTTGTAGGTGAAATAAATTCCGTCTCTATTAGATTGTCATCAAACCCTAAGGTTTCCCAAATAATTGATATGTTTTTGGCTGATATTTCTGAATTTTACGGTTTAGTGTTAAGCAGAAACTGGTCTAAGAAGCTTCATGGATATTTCGCAACAGACTGGTCACATATGTGGCTACCCCATAATGGAAAGCCAAACCAAATCCGGGTAGACCGAGAGAAATTCATGAAGCATATAGTCACTGATCTTGAAGGGATAAATGAGCCAGTAGCATTCAATAATAATGTTATTGGAAATTACTCGGCAGAACCATTTCTTGGAAATTTTAATGCTCAACCATCACCTTTTTTCGATAATGCAGTTATCTCTCAAATTGAAAGTTTTTCCCAGATAGACACTTCTAAGTGTAAAAATTTTGTAAATAAACTAGTAGTTAATTCTTTGTTTTGGATTCTTTATTTTGATGGCTCTAAATCATAAGATGGTACAGGAGCTAGCTATATTTTAATAAGCCTAGAAGGAGAAAAAAACCATGCTAACCTGCAAACTCGAATTTTATTGCACAAACAATATAGCAGAATATGAAGCATTAATTCAAGGTTTGTACAAAGCAATTGACCTTGACATTAAATATCTGAATGTACTGGGAGATTCAGAAATCATTTTCAAACAAGTAAGAAATACTATCCATTGTCATTCTAGACATCTTAAGCATTATCAATCATTAGTCCAGGAATTGATTTCCCATTTCTTAGCTTTCGATATTTCTTCTATACCCAGAATACCAAATGCTAGTGCAGATTTATTGGCTAATGTAGCATCGAAATTAATTCCATCTCAAGAATTTAGTCCCGATGGGTTTTCTATTGAATTGATTTTTAGACCATATGTTCATGATAATATTACCAATTGGAGAGTCTTTAATAATGATTCTGATGTCATATATTTCCTTACATCTGAAGGATATTATGATAATCAAATTATAGATGAAAATGAACATGATACTCAGATAAAAGAAGAATGGGATGAAAATCCAATTCCTAAGTCAGTTGTCATATAAGAAGGCCTTTATGATCTAAAAGATAGGTTTAAGAGAGTTACTAATTCTAAAACTCAAAGTTCAAGCTTAAGATTTGAGTTACTAAATCTCAGAACTAATGATAAACCACAAAATGTCAATTTAGGTCTTGGTCTATCTTTCGATGAAAGATTATCATTTGCAAAGTTATTAAGGACTTAAAAAAGTGTTTTTGCTTGGTATTACACTGATCTTAAAACATATGACAATGTTGTTATTCAACACACTATTCCTATGATTTTAGATGAGAAACCAATACAACAAAAGTTGAGGAAAATTCACCCGAATCTTGAAAATAAAATAAAAACATAGTTGAATAAAATCCTCAAAGCTAAGATCATCTTTCCAATTAGACATTCCAAATGGGTTTCAAATTTGGTTCCTGTCAGGAAGAAAAATCAACATTAGGATTTGTATTGATTTTAGAAATTTGAATAAAGCATGTCAGAAAGACAATTTTCCATTACCAACCATGGAAAAAGTACTGGAAACAATAGTTGGTTCTGAACTTATGTCTTTTCTAGATGTATTTTCAGGATATAACCAAATCCTGGTACATCCAGATGACAAATTAAAGACTACATTCATGACTAACTGGGGAACTTATGCCTATCAAAATATGCCATTTGGGTTAATAAATGCAGGTGACACTTTTCAAAGAGCCATGGACACAACTTTCAGACAACTCATTAAAAAATTGGTGGTTATTTATCTAGATGACATTACAGTCTTTTCTAGACAAGCAACCAATCATGTGAATGACTTAAAACTAGTCTTTGAGCAATGTAAAAAAAATATGGGATTTCATTAAACCCAAAGAAGTCATATTTTTCTTTGGATGAAGGAAAAATTTTAGGATTCAACGTGTCTAAGAAAGGTATCTAAATTGATCCTGAAAGAATCGAAGAGATTAAAATAATTCCTTTCCCTCGTAATAAGAAAACTCTGTAGTCATTTCTTGGGCAGAAATTTTTTGTAAAAATATTTGTCCCTGACTTTTCTCAGATAGTTTTACCTTTACAAACCATGATTAAGAAAAAATCATTCTTTAAGTGGGGACATAATGAAAGAGAAACATTTGATTGAATCAAACAATCTATTATCAATGCTCCATTTCTGAATGCCCCCAATTTTCTTAATCCTTTCACTTCATATACATTCTCATCAGACACATCTAATGTTGTTGTTCTGACACAGCTTAATGACCCACAAATTGAAGCACCAATATCATTTTTCAGTTCCAATTTGAAAGGTGCAGAACTAAACTATTCATCTGTTGAGAAACAAGAATTTGTTTTCTTTAAATATATAAATAATTTTAGGCCATTTCTCCTCAAAAATCACACCAAGATAATAGTTCCATTTTTTGCAGTGATACAATTATTGATGCAGAGAGAATTAGGAGAGAAAAGGGCTAACTGGGTTACTGCTTTACAAGAATATGATGTAGAAATTAGACCTTCTAAAATTGTTAGAGGTCAAGGTTTTTGAAAAATGATAACAGGAGCATCCCAGTTATCATCAGAAGTAGATTCAGGTAATAATGTGCAAGGGTCATAGGTAATTCTCAACAATGCTTAGTCTCAATACGCTTATCACAAGTTTTATTTGAAAAATGAATATGCCCCAAAACAACTCAGTTATAAAAAAAAAACATGCATTAAGATTGAAATCCAAGCAATATGAAATGATCAATGATGTATTTTTTATAAGAAACTTTTATTCTGTGTTATTAAGATGCTTAGAGAAAACTGAAGTGGAAAATGTTTTGCAGGAACTCGATGATGGAGCAGCTGGAAGAAATTTTGGAGGAAATACAACAACACATAAAATCCTGCATGTAGGTTACTATTGGCCAACACTTTTCAAAGATGCTCATGAATATGCAAGGAAATTCAAAGTTTGTCAAAGTGCATATGGAAGAAAAAGGAAACCAACTTTCCCATTATAACCAGTTAATATCGAACAACCATTTGAACAATGGGGATTAGATATAATCGGTGAGATCATTCCTAAATCTTCCAAACAACATAAATACATTGTCACAGCGACAAATTATTTTACTAAATGGGTGGAAGAAATTCCACTAAAGGTATCCAACTCTAAGAATATGATTGAGTTCATTGATCAATTTACCATAACTAGGTTTGGTTTACCCACTGCTTTAATGTTTGATAATGCATCTTATTTCTTAGGAGATGCTATGATAGAATTTGTTATCAAAAGAGGTTTAAACTTAAATATTCTGCTAATTATTATCTGCAAGGAAATGGTTTAGCATAATCCACAAATAAAAACGTTATTAGAATCATCAAACGAACTATTGACCAAAACCAACGAAATTGGCACAAGTCATTGACATTTTCTCTTTGGGAAAATCAATTAACTCAGAAGGCCTCCATTGACACTTCTCCATTCAATCTTGTTTATGGAAAAGAAGTTGTTCTTCCTACCAATGTAGCTATTCCTTCTCTTTCCTTAGTTAAATTTATTGATGAATCCCCTTCTTCTTCCTTGCAAGTAAGACAATTTGAAATCCTTAAGCTTGAAGAAGAAAGAGAAAAAGATAAAGTTACTCATGAAAATCATCAACAGTTAGTTAAATCTTCATTTGATATAACTTCTCTCACTCCTAAAAAATTCCAAATTGGTGATCTTGTATTGAAATGGGATAAAGAACATGAGGAAAAAGGTAAAAAACACCAAATTCTAAATACGGTGGCTAGGTCCATTTCAAATCATTGAATAAATAGGCCCATAAACATTTTTATTGCAAGATATATCAAGCAAAAGAGATTCTTTGCCTATTAATGGGCATATTTTAAAGAAATATTTTTCATAGGATGTAACCCCTTCTATTCCCTGTATATTACTATCTTTTCTTTTCCTTAGGAAAATAAAAGTTGGATAGTATTGATTTTTGGATTTTCAAGTAAAACATCTCAGAAAATATTTTTGATTTATCACGTATAGAAATAAGAATTGTTAAGGAAACAATTGAAAGATTTTGATATCAAATATATTCTATTTTACTGAAAGATGCAATTTCACTGAAGTTATTTATTCTTTGATGAACTCTCATCTTTATAAAGCATGGTTATTCTGTTATCAGTCAAGAAAAGAATCTTTAACATAGTAAAGAATATTTTACAAATAAGCAATCTTAAACTCTAAAAATTATCATCCAGAATCCTCAAAAGGATCAATCGTTCACCCCATCTAGAAAAATTATCAATTTTTAGAAATTAATTCAAAAACTTATGCTAAAAAACCTAGAAGATAATAAATCTCATCAAGAGCTTGTTTACCATGTTCATAGGGAAATAGTTAAACTGACATTACCAATATTGCCTACCAAAGCAGGGTAACGGCTTGAGATTATATCAAAAGGAAAGGGGGTCTCATCAAGAGCCATCTTGATCAGTTTAATTACAACCAGTGAATGGCATTGTCAATATTTGGTTACCAAGCCAAGACAATGGCTTTTAAGTGATTAAAAATACAAAAGAAAAATATCTACGGAAAAGAAAACAAGTTCTAAAAGAGATAAAGTATATAAAATTGAACTTATTTTTGAAGATTGTAAGAACGACTGGATGAGACAATGAATCATTGATGGGTAAAAGGTAACCCTGCAAAAAGCTTAAATTTCCTATTGGATCAGAGGCTCTATCTGTGATAAAAGATTCTATAGCTAATCTGAAAGAGCCACCTGCTTCATATTTTTGAACTTAGTAAAGACTGATATAGATATTCATATTTTCATTTTTAAAAGAGGAATTTTTATAAATTATAATCAAGAGATATTTTATTACTAAGTGAGATATTATTTATTGAAATTCATTCCTGCAACTATCTTTATTTTGAAATTTTTTTAGAAATTCCAAAAAAATAATCAGAGATAGTTGGTTCTCCCAAGTGAATCACCAATTTTTGTACTATACAACACCGCCCATTTATTTTAAATAAATGGGGACCCTTTAAAAATAAATAGAAATTTATGAGCATGATTTTATCTTAGCCTAAGTCTAAAAAGTTTAGGAAATAAAGGTTTTTGTCTTTTCCCTTTGATTTGAAAAGCGCTCATCGCAAATCGCAGAACTTACAAGCTGAATAAGTTAAAACATACATAAGTATTTCTAATTGTGATATGAACTTCAACCTTTTCAAGTTATATAAATTTCCCATTACAAATGCTTTAAAATCCCTTTAAAAATAAACTGCATCGCGCCTTTTAAAAGAATCAGCTTATGACAATTCGGTAAAGATTGCGATGGGTCAGACCTAAAGAAACAATAAAACAACAATTATAAAGCTCCAAAGGTTTGATAAAGCGCAAAAACGTGACTCCTTAGAGAATTTTTCATTTTGCGACAAGAAACCAAATGAAAATTTTTATTACGGCATGAAAATTGCAATCTGTGATTTGCATAGATCGCATTTCGTGAAATTCATCGGCGGAAAAAAAACAGAACTAATGGTAATGGATTAAGTTGTGATGTGAGATATTAAAAATTATTACTCAAGTGCGTAAAATTATTCATATCTAATCAATCTGTTATAAGATCTAATGTATTAAATGGATAGATTAGACATATGACATGAAGGTGTGTAACATATTTGATAGAAAGAGTTATGGGTTATTAACGACATTTAATGGGAGTAAGGTTCAAAAGTTTGATATCTACTTCAAGCATGTTTTGAATAATTGAACATTCTATTTTTTATTATATTATTTTAACTCTATCCTTCTCTCCATTCATCTTAGATCTGAGTTTACTCTTTTAACTTGAATTCAGGAAACCGCGTAACGAAGTGAGAATAACTGGAATGACAAAGAAAGGCAAGGAAATTTCCCAAACATCCATCACTGAAGACTCATACATGCCTCCATTTTTCTCAGATATGACCTGCAACAAGGATTGCAGAAGTTCCTCATGGGAAGTAATGTACCAAATCTTTGAGGAAGAACAACGAGGGATAATAGTTAAAATAGCTACAACAAAAGTGACAGTTTCCTCAGACCCATCCTACTTCGACTTTGCATGCTCATTTCTTCCCAAGATAGCAACAAGTTTGAAGATTCTCCCATACATAGATATGGTAAAGTGGGTAATTGACCACCTTAACATAGCAGATAGGTCATTTAAGAATTCAAAGCTGGAGAATATTGGTTCATTCACTACAGAAGATTTAAGGACAATGTACCACTTTCCCATGCCACAGAAGAATTATGATAAAGCTTTTGTCAAAGCTTTAAAAAGAAGCATACAAACATCATGAAATTAATAAAGGGATGGAAAGATGACCAAGGTAAGTTGAAACAGGAAAAAATCAGCATGTACCCGATAGCACAATTACCCTCCCCTTATTGTTATGATGCTATAATGTTATGTAGATTGGTTACAAAACAAGATATCACTAGGTTTTCCATAGAATGGGTCCCTTTAATTGACAGAATCGTCAATTCTTCTATTATGAATTGGGTGAGCATTTTGTTTGAGAATTTGGCCAAAAATGTCATGGATTATAGAAGTAAAAGAATTGTTTCCTCTAGGATAGTGACCCCCATTCTACATTAGTGCTTACATTATGGACACAATTTTCTTTTGTTCAAGTTTTCCTATCATGGGATGGAAATGGACAACCCAAGACCCCACTCCAATCCATATTTACCATAGAGCCATTTGGAAATCTGATTTCATTTACATTTCTATAAAATTTTCAATGGAGTCATGTTACCCATCCATCAAATTATATTTAATTAAAAATACCATAGGATTTCTATAGAAGCTAGCACAGACATTTTTCTAGTTGCTAGATGGTTTTCTGAAGAGAATTTCACTTATATCAGAGTTTTTGGGAGTTATTCTTCTCCCCATGTTTTTCCCTATTATGTTCCCGATAAGCTCCTAGCTAGGGAAATTGCTCACCAAATTCTAGTAAGTGGCATTTCCAAGCAACTCAAAGATGTCAAGAAGGCCATTTGGCCTAATTTCCCTTTACAATGAGACACTTTTTCACCTTTCGATATTGGTCATGCATTCAAGGAAATTGCAAACGTTACTTCATTAAATTTGGTTGTAATGCCAAAGAGGCCATTCGACCCTAATGATTTGGTTAAGATTTTCACCATTGAGCTTAAATTGAAACTTTTCTTGAATGAGATAGATATGTTTGACAATTTCTTTCAAGGCATGGAGTAGTTCACAAATGTACTGAAAAATGCATGTGACTAGCTTAGTAAAAATGACTTTGAGGCTTTCCAAGCATATAGAAATAAAAGGCTGGAAAGAATCCCTTTGGATTTGTTATTTATTGAAGATGTCAACAAACCAACTCCAAGCATTAGTCTGGATAATGAAGCCAAGGACATGTTTGAAGATGAATCCCAAGAGAAATATAATCATGAGTCAGGGAAATTTCAACATATTTCTCAGAATTAAGATCACTCAGATAATGAATCTGAGAGTATGAATGAGAGCCGAGAGAAAATAATTGATAAAGTGATAAAATGGATTGAGATGAAAATGCAAGGAGGAATCAATGGAGCTAGATCATCCTCTCAAGAAGTTCAACATATTTAGGATATACTCGACTAGACAGAGAAGCCTCAGCCAAAATATTTGAAGAATGAATGGGAGAAGTTTTCCAAGGCACTACAAACATCATAGCCAAAGCCTAATATTAATGAATCCAAAATTTTCCAAACACCAGAGAATTCTCAGAATTGAGTGAAAACTGCAATTTCGCTACAGTAGGTACCTGGAGTGCATGACAAAGAGATCATTCTGGCCTACCCTACAGAGACGAATTTTTTATAGATTGAACTCAATGGTTTTCGTTGGTAGTGGAATCTGGATTATCCACAGTATCATAAAACAATGGCCGATGTTTCGAATCCCAATGGGGATCCATCTTTAGGACGAGAACTGAATGAAGATCTATCAAGCAAAAGAGATTCTTTTCCTGTTAATGGGCAGATTTTAAAGAAATATTTTTCATAGGATGTAACCCATTCTATTCCCTGTATATTACTATCTTTTCTTTTCCTTAGGAAAATAAAAGTTGGATAGTATTGATTTTTGGCTTTTCAAGTAAAACATCTCAGAAAATATTTTTGATTTATCGCTTATAGAAATAAGAATTGTTAAGGAAAAAATTGAAAGATTTGAATATCAAATAGATTCTATTTTACTAAAAGATGAAATTTCACTGAAGTTATTTATTATTTGATGAAATCTTATCTTTATAAAGCATGTTTATTCTGTTATCAGTCAAGAAAAGAATATTTAACATAGTAAAGAATATTTTACAGATAAGCAATCTTAAACTCTAAAAATTACCATCCAGAATCCTCAAAAGGATCAATAATTCACCCCATCCAACAAAATTATCAATTTTTAGAAATTAATTCAAAAAATTATGCTAAAAAACTTAGAAGATAATAAGTCTCATCAAGAGCTTGTTTACCATTTTCATAGGGAAATAGTTGAACTGACATTACCAATACTGCCTACCAAAGCAGGGTAATGACTTGAGATTATATCAAAAGGAAAAGGGGTCTCATCAAGATCCATCTTGATTATTTTAATTACAACCAGTGAATGGCATTGTAAATATTTGGTTACCAAGCCAAGACAATCACTTAGTGATTAAAAATACAAAAGAAAAATATCTACAGAAAATAAAACAAGTTATAAAAGAGATAAAGTATATAAAATTGAACTTATTTTTGAAAATTGTAAGAATGATTGGATGGGATGATGAATCATTGATGGGTAAAAGGTAACCCTGACAAAAGCTTAAATTTCCTATTGGATCAGAGGCTCTATCTCTGATAAAAGAGTATATATTTATAAAGCTAATTTGAAAGAGCCACCTGCTTCATATTTTTGAACCTAGTAAAGACTGATATAGATATTCATACTTTTATTTTTAAAAGAGGAATTCTTATAAATTATAATCAAGAGAGATTTTATTAATAAGTGAGATATTATTTATTGAAATTCATTCCTGCAACTATTTTTATTTTGAAAAGTTTTTAGAAATTTCAAAAAAATAATCAAAGATAGTTGGTTCTCCAAAGTGAATCAGCAATTGTTGTACTATACAACACTGCCCATTTATTTTAAATAAATGGGGACCCTTCAAAAATAAATAGAAATTTATGAGCATGATTTTATCTTAGCCTAAGACTAAAAAGTTTAGGAAATAAAGGTTTTTCCCTCCATTCATTCTTCATTCAGTTCTTGTCCTAAAGATGGATCCCCATTGGGATTCGAAACATTGACCATTGTTTTATGATACTATGGATAATACGGATTCTACAACTGAGATACCCTCACTTGATGCCTTCTACATTCCCCATCATAAGTTTGTAGTTAAGAGAAGAAAACGAAGAAGAATGGATGAAACAATTTCAAATATTATGAATGAATCTGTAGATGTTCTATGGAAATACCCTTTGACTGATCCTACAGAACATTTAACTTAGTTATCAAAATAAGCAGGAACATATGCTACCACCACCATTGACAAAGCCACCGAGGTACAACATCTACTGAAACAAAAAGAAGACAAAGTACAAGAGTTGGAGAGATTGTTAGAAAAGTAAAAGTTTAACTCCAGCAAGCAGATGGAAATGAAGATGACTCAATTTCAAAAGTATTTTTAAAGAATTAATTTGCAACACTAGGTGCAGATTAAAAAGAATGAAACACAGCTTGAAGCAGCAATGGACAAATTGAAAAGTCGGCCTCAAGTAGATTTGTTCATAAAATAAGCACTGGAAATGAATGCAAAGCTAAAGCAGCAACAAGAAACCTTTTGTCAACAAGCTTCAATCACCAGCTCTTAATGTGATACAAGAAAAATCATGATCCAACAAGTGGCTAACAGGAGAATTGAATGTGAGAAAGTTGAAAAGAAGATTAATTGAGTTTATTCAGTGTCAAGGATCTGACTCTGGAAAGAAATCTAACCAACCTCAAATAGATAAATTTCACAAAGATATTTTATTTAAGGATTGGGAAGTACAACTGAGAGAAGTAGAAAAGGCAACAGTAAAGGCATTAAGGTTAACAAATGAAATTATTGAATCTATTAATGAACAACTTTTGAAAGCTAAAATTATTAAATAATATACAGTTGAAGTTCTCTCAGAGTTCAAACCATTAGAAGCAGTGGAAGAAAAGTATAGAGATGCATGAGGAAATGATTAAAAAGATAAATAAGTTTGATCAAGAAAATTATTGGAATTTTCTGATCAAACCTTATCATTAGTGCCTAAATCTACAATCATTAACTGATTCAACAAAGTAATCATAGCCAACACTTTCGAATGCAGTGGTCAAAGGCTAGATCATATTAGGAATTACACATCCAGCTCAGCTAAATCTGATGGTGGATATTTGTCAGCTCCAAGATCAAATGCGCAAAGAGGATCATCACACATAATCAGGTTGCTATTTTATTTCCTAGATTGTAGTTTAATTTTACTCCTTACGAGGATGGTTGTTTTAAGCCTCCTCTATTTTCATGTAATAATCTATTTTTAAACATATTGTAGCTTAGTATTTAAACCCTTCTCATGCATTTAGAGAAGGGTCCAGAAATTTGTCAAATTTTTTTGCAAAGAATGCACTTATGTAAGTTTGTGAATTCTTTGATGGATTAATGGAACAAAATTTCTTATCTTTTGACATTTGAAGTTGTTTAACTGAAGTTGCACTATTGTACTCTTTAAATTGCTCGAAAGTGAAGAGGAGTAGAAAATTATTGTCAGTTTGAATGAGTACGACCTTGTATATATGGTACTTCTACATGTTATATTAAGTTTTTCTTTTTAGATTGAGAGTTATCTTTTTATCTGCATTATATATGTGGATTGTTATCATAAATAAATGTTAAATGCACTTATGTACTGATATTTGTTTATGATTTCTTATCTTATATATAATCAAACATATAAATGTGATATACATTTCACAATTCTTTTAATCAAACTACTTTGTTAAAATAATTATCTTTACATAATTTTCATCTCTTTCAACTTTTAAATAATCTTCATTACTAATAGTTGGAAGCCATATTTTTAGATCGCATAAAGGAGTGAAAACGTTGGGTATATAATAGAATAGATAGTTTTAGATAAATGCATATGATAGATTAAATCATTTCCCATTTGCATGTTATATAAGAAAAACACACCCCAAAATCATCCTTATTGGGAAACTGGTCCCTTTATCCCCAGTCAAAGCCACCACACCAAATGGAAAAAGAATTTCTCTAAGGTCTGGATTGGGTGTTTTTCCCCCATGTTGTTGCAACGGAATTCTGAGACCTCAAAACCTGGTCAGAAATCTAGTCTGTGGCATTATGGTGCCTAAATTGTTGAGAGACTAGTGGATAGATTTCCCTCATGAAGAATATAGTCTATGGAATTTTAGTGCCTAAAATTCTTCAAATATGATGTGGTTTGAGATCTTCCATGTATCTATTTTGTTATATGTAAATATGAATACCTCCCTAGTTAAGAGGGATTGTTGGAAAATGTAACTAGGTTCGGTCTTCATTATTATACTTGAGTCAAATGTAATATATTTTTCAAAAGAAAATGAAAATAATTTTATTATTATTTGACTTATTAAAGCATGGGTTTCATGCTAAATCTATAGGTCATGCCACCATTTTAGGATCTAGGTTATTATCAAAGTCAAAATGTGAAGACTCCTCCATCCATAAAGTCCAACTATCCTTGTTGTTGAAATAATACTCTTCAAGTCGAATTAAAAATAATAAATGATTCATGTCGGCTCACTAAAATGACATATATCCTCACCTTGGTCATGTTGGCTCATTTCAGTATGGAAACAACTATAAATACAAGCATAGAAGCTCGAATTTCTCATAAAATAGAAGCTCATATTTTAGAGATAAAGTCTCAAGTATATCTATGGAGAATATCGATGATCACCTAAACTTCGTATAGGGTTTTTCAGAGGCATACGTTTGATGTATTTATATTAAAAGCTTCAAATATCATAGAGTGCTCAGTGCTATTTCAACTTGGTGCTGCTTCAGAAGGAAGGAGATTTACTCACATTGCAGTGACTATATGATTCAACGTTATCATAGTGACCTTAACTCGATGCTCTCACCATAGTTACACCATCTCATTGCTATTACATTGAACTCATCTCGGTATTATTACAGTGACTTCAAAGGAGCTCGAACTGGTTGTAGAGATGATCTCTTCAAAGATAAGTATGAAGAAGACCGACTGCTATAGGAGTAATGGAATTGAAGCATGAAAAGGTTGACTTGATGGATGGAGGTAGTCTCAATTCTAAGTTGTAAGGGTATTGGTCATCTCTTCTTGAAACTATTGAAGGAATAATTTATGTCTGGGTGTTCCCCTCGAGGGGTTTTTTTCCCTGGAATCATGCCTATATCTTGTGTTCTCTTCTTTTGTTGCTTGGCATTAATCTTGATGATTAAAAAAGATAATTAAGAAATCTAATAATAATAATTAAAACATCACAAGTTAATTTCATTAAGAGTAAAATAATTTAACTTCCATCTCTATCGATTTTCCAACAAGTTTAAGGGGTCAACCTTCCATTTCTTACTAGTTTCACCTCTCGAGGAATATTCGATCCTTTTCTTGGGAGCTAGTTTACTTACTTGAGGTGTTATATCCTCCTCATTTGGCTCTTTCAAACCTTGAGCTGGTGGACCGTGGGGTGAATTGGCCTCCATTAGTGGATGTGTCTTCATATTTGAATTGTACCAATTCTTTACCTTCTCATTTTCGGTTGTGGAAATAGTTGAGTACCCTGTATTGTGACTGATCCTTTGACAATGTCGCATAAAAATTCACCTAGGATCATATCCATGGAAATATTTAGTATCGAAGTGTAGGAGGTTCACTCCTATATCTCTATTGTCATAGGCTTCTAAATTTTTAACTCATACAATCTGATTCTAAATAGAAATATAGGCCAAGGCTTGGCTTTCTTCCTCCTTTGGAGAATCCCCAATAATCCATTATCCAACTGATGTGAAACTTCATGCATGACAACATTTTTGGTAACATATCGAGGCATAAGATGAGGGGATATATGAAAACCAAAGAACATGATGTATGTACCCTCTAGAGCTTCAAAAAAATCTGCGATATCTCAAAGTGACTCCTTCACCTGATCTGTCATGCAAGGAGGATCGATCTTGAAAATCATGTGAAAAAATGACTGTAAAGAAGTGTTCAGCTAATTTTTCATAGCCTCTGAAATTTTTTTCAACACTCTGTAGTGGAAGTAAACCAAGAACTCCTCAAATTTCCAGTTCCAACTCATTTCTAGGAAGACATTCTTTGCACAATTTCATTCTAAGAGAAATGCAGACATGTAGAATTATGGTGCTTGGTTTGCCTGTAAAGATGCTTTTTCCTGCCCAATCTGAAATTGTAACTCCTATCTATCCAATTCAAAACCTTCCCACAGGTAACTATTTTATTAAGCATGTATATCTAGTTCTCTTCGAACACCTCAGAATTCTTAAACCCATATAACATACAATACATATCTATCAAGTAATGATAAACATCTTTGAGGATCCTTGTCAGATAAACTGCAGATAGGCAATGGAAAAACTTGGCAAGTTCTCGACACCATGTATTGATAACATCGATAGTTTCAAGGGTTTCCCATATTGTGTAAAAGTTATCATTTTTATATTAAGTGGGCTTTAGCATCTTGTAGCATGTATACATGTCTTGACTGTAATAGGTGGAAATTTGTTTGCCACTCTCATTGTCAAGCACAAGATGAGAGTTATCCATATGCCTAATGATCCATTCAATGGCTTCTGCACGTGGCATGACCGAGAATATGCAAGAGATATTATGCATCCTAGACTTCTTGATGTTGATATTATATGCATGAAAATATTCTAAGTCCCCGAGAAACCTCTCTTACATGGATGTGTTATATATTTTGCTCCAAGTGACCTACATAACTTTATCAATGAAGCATTGAGTATCTGCATATATGGGAACATTGGGCCTTGTAACTTCTGCAAATTCATTAGCAATTTCTTTTGAAAGTTCTTTAGAGATCACTTTGCGAGGTGTCATGTCTCCAATAAATGATGACAAAGTGATAACACTTGTAGCACGCGCACCTGTTTGGGGCAACACACTATTAGTGATAGTATTAGCTTAAAATAAGCTAACTATGCAACAATACTTATAAATCATATTCAAAGAGCTATTATAGACGATAGATCATGAAAAAATGTGAGAAAAAACCTAAAATAACTTGCATGCAAGAGAATATAGGCATGTAAACTAGGAGGGCGCACTCTCAAAGCACAAAAGGGACATGCAAGGTCATTCGAGGCTTTGTAGTGTGCTCAAGCAAGGGGAGAAAATCCACTAGTGTGCAATGTCGCACCCTAAAGGGTAGAAGGGATGGGCAATGAGCCTTCAAGTCTTCCCTACATTCTCATGTGCTCAAGGAGACAAGGAGGGCATATTGTCGCACTCTGAAGGGATGAAGGGTGAGTTTAACAAGGCTTCAAGCCTTCACAATGCACCCATGCGCTCAAGGCAAAGGAGGGTGCATTGCCACATGCTGAAGGGATGAATGATAAGGTTTTGTGCATTCGTGATGCGCTCATGCACTCTAAGGAAAATAAGGTACACTATAGCACTCTGAAGGGTCAAATTAAAATGCTTCTTGCCTTCATGATGCGCTTAGGAAGAAAACTTGTTCAAACATGGCACAATTTTCGAGGTTGATGGGGTTTCGAGCTCAATGGTTGTGCTCTTCCTATTGGAAGCTCAGAAATAAGTTCAACCAACATGATTCAATGATAATATGAGGAAGATAAATATCTGCAAATTTTTATAGATTTTGTCACATGCATGGTGGATGATGAAGGGTTTCAAGAATGTAGAAAGTTTCTGCATACGCCAATGGATTAACACTTTCAATGTGAATATTGAGCATAAACTCTAGCAAGAAAACTGAAAAACAAGTGATTGATAATTAAAGAAATATTTGGCAGTGAAATCATGAAAAGAAATAACAAGATTTGGCATAAAAAACTTACTTGCATCACTGGTTGATGAAGAGTTGCTTGATTCCCTAGTTGTGTGCTCAACTCAGATGAAATGATTATGCAAAGAATAATTAACTGAGTTTATTAAAAGAAATAAACATACAAAATTTATTCCTGCATGCGTACCACTTGTCATCACATGAAAGGATTAGTTAAGAGGAGTTAAGTGGGCTCCTATTTCCTAGGAGTGCGCCCTCATGCAACAAGTTGGATCATGGATGAAATTGGATAGGGTGAATGTCTTGGGCACGAAAGAGTGTGCCCAACCCAAGCGCATGTCTTCGTCAACTCAAAGTGCACTTTTTCTTTTTGTTAGATATTTTCTTGCTCTCTTTTTTTCGTGCTTTTAAGTGTGTGCATGGCGATATGGAAAATTTATTTTTAGAAATATCATGAGTTCACCTAACCGTGGAATAATTAAATCAAGCACTTCTAATGGCTAAGTGACAATTCTTAAGAAACATTGACCTAGGGGGATGTGAAATTAGGAGAAAACACATAAATTAGAAATCAAACAACATGATATCTCAAGGAGGCTTAAAACGAAAACTATCGTAGCCTCCAAAATTGACATAGGAAAATTTTTTGGAGGGTCGTTGTCACTGTGACAACACTTGGTGACACACTGGGCGAAATCCAACTTCTCTGAAATGGTTTCAATGTAAGCACAAAGTCTCATATATTTAGGAAGTATTGATTCAATTAAAATGTTACCTTAGCTCCCCATGTTTACACAGTTAAAGATATAGTCTTCCCTATTCTATTACTCAATGTAACACAACAATATAACAAGTCATATCATCATCCTATCGACATAAGTAAGGGTAATATAGTATGATGAATTAAAACAATCATATTTTTAGTTTTACATATCTAGTGTTACTCTGCTGCAAGTAGGCGTGTACACTACCCTGACAGAGTCACTTCAGGAACAAAAAGGTTTTTTTGCTGCCAGTGAGCCTGGAAACTACCTCGGAGAAGTCATTTGCTTCACCTCCCAGCGCAATAAGCCTTTCTCTTCTTTCACCCTTTATTATTTTATTTTCTTTTCATAGGATTGTTCATAGTAAATTATTATTTTTCAATGAGTGGAAGAGGGATCCCGAATTATTTAGAGCAGAGGAGGTTGTTCCTTCAAAGACAGGTTTTAGACCTTTGATTCTTTGCTTGCTAAATTTTTTCCCTTTATCTTACTCTACACAAAAATATAAGCAAGGACACATTTTTTATAACAGGCCGAGCATAGGAATGAGAATCCTAAATAGATGAGGGTTTCATGGCTTACTTACAACTTCCCAACTAAAATATCGTATTTTCCATTAAAAAATCATTGACTCGAAAAGGATAAATCAAATAAAGGAAGAGGGTGGCAGATAAGCCAAGGATTGTGATTTACCACAACTTGTCATTCATAAAATATTAACCAAGTTATCTCAAAACTCAAAACCGACTTTGTTCAAAGAGAATAAACGAAATAAAAAGCATAAAATCGAAACACGAAAGAATAAAATCACACAACAAGAATTCAATGCACTTAACTACATGCAACCTATCATAACCTAACCTAAATAGGAGAAGGTCGAATCACGTAAAGTGAAACTTCCAATGCGGCCATAGAAGTTTCTCCCGACCTTTATACCAAAGAGTGTGTGTTGGAAATATTGAGAGGAGGGGTGAATCAATATTTCTTTCAATTTTTATTAATGTCAATTAATATTTTTCACAATTTAATAAAAAGAAGGTAAGGAACAAATAAATTTTGTTATTAATAAATATGTTGAGGACACTGATCCTCTATTACAGTGATGACAAGATCCAACTTGTGAAAATATTTTTAGGGCACCAACCTTAAGGAAACCAATACCTGAATTTGAAATGTTTTAGGGATCCAACCTTAAGGACACCAATCCCTTATCTTTTTAGGGCTCTATCCCAAAGTAAAAAATTCACAGTTCTGGAATGCATCCTCAAATCCTCTATTTATTCATTGTACTGCAAGTATATATATATATATATAATTTTTTTTTTTTTCTAGACTGCAAGTATATCTCTTTACCGAACATCAAGTATATCTCTTCACTATATTGTATAGGACTGAAAAATTTCCAAGAAGAAGTTTGCAACTTTTTATGGATAACTAGAATTACTACAAATGTTGCGACAAGAGTCTTCAACCAATCTCAACCATAGTCACCTGCAATAAGATCTTCCCATATCCCATGTCTAAATAGATCAAGTCACAGTTCTATTAAAAATTGGTCACAAGACTACAAATAGATGAATGTAATATGATTCAACAAATCCACACTGTAAAAATTATACTACAGCTTTAAAATTGTCCCCACTATAATAGGATATGAATTTGCATCTCTAAGAAAATCATTGCGATTTTGAAAAAATATCGGTCTCTGCAATTTTTAGTTATCAAAAGGTTCGAAGAAAACACATAGAAAATTCTTAAAGTAGATTTAAGACATTCACATTCTTCTTGATCTTATCTTTCAAGTTCACGAGATGTGAACTTTGTCTTTACTTCACCTTATATTTTTTGACCAAGATCCTTGTCTTGAAATGAGTTGAATCACTTCTCTTGTATATAGATTTGATGAGTAGAGATGTGACCTTGTGGAGGGTCCGAAATGTAGTTTTTGAGGCTGACTTATGTAGTGATGACTTTTATAATTTTATTTGGGGATATTTTGATAGGATAGTTAGGTTATGTTGCTTATTTTAATAGGATAGGCTTGTTCTTGGATATAATTAGTTTAATGGAATGGTTTATAGGAATAGGTTGTGTTATGTAATTTCTCTTTTAATGTGATAAATGAAAAAAGGAGACTAGAATTAATAAGGAATTAAGAAATTAGGGTATCTTAATAGGAATTATGGTTTGATAAGGTTAGGGTTTCTTAATAGGGACTATGATTTGATAAGGTTATGGTTTATTAGTATATTGACATCAATGACAACTATTTATCCAACAATATCCCCCTTTGTCATTGATGGAAATACTCTTCTTCTTCCATCATTCTCTCCTCCTTTGACATTAATCGAAACCTATTCAAATGATGCTCCCCCTGCCATGTTGTTCTTCCTTCTGTCATGATGCTTCTCCTTCTATCATGGTTCTATTTATTTTTTCATGGCGTTTGTCCCCCTGTCAATGTGTTACTCTAATGTGATGCAAGATATATGAACCTCGTATTTTGGCGAAAGAATTCAAATGATTCTCGTGGTAGGGGATTTGTGAAAATATATGCAATTTGTTCTTTTGTATTTACATATTCCAATCTCACATCTTGTTTTGCAACTTTTTCTGAGAGGAAAGTATATTTTATTGGGATATGTTTTTTCTTTGAATGCATCACCAATTTTTTTGAAAGGTTGATGACGATAGTGTTGTCACAATAGATAGTGATTGGTTGACTAGTTTCTATATTGAAACATTTTAGGGATTCTTTCATCCATAATATTTGCGTACAACAATCTGTATCATCTATTTATTTGACTTCGGTAGTACAAAGAGATAGAGATGGTTGCTTTTTTTTGAGCCAATATACAAGAGTATCTCCCATGAAGAATGCATTTACAATAGTACTTTTTCGATCATCTATGATTCCTACCCAATATGCATCAATGTATGCTTTCAAAGTAAAATTTGTGCTTTTAGGATACTATAAGTCAAAATTAAGAGTACCTTTCCAATATCTGGGAATTATTTTTATAGCCATCAAGTGAGATTCCTCGGGAGATGACTAAAATATTACCACCATTCCTACTGCCTACATAACATATGGCTGTGAAGTAGTTAAATAAAGAAGATCTTAAATCATTGATATGTAAAGTGTAGCATATATTGAAGAGGATTCATAATATTTTCTTAATTTTTAGTTTGTAGTCATAGGTGTGCTCACAATAGCACATTCTTCCATCCCATATTTCTTAAGCATGTCTTTAAGATATTTTGCTTGGAATATGAACATGCCTACTTTTTTTTGAGTTACTTGACTTCCAAGGAAGTAAGATAATTCAACAATCATATACATTTAAAATTAATTAGACATGTTTTGAGCAAATTTATGACTCATCTCATCGTTATTACTGGCAAAAATTAGATCATCAACATATACAAGTGTATTTAGGAGTCTGTCTTTTTATATATTCATGTAGATATTTCTTCCAGCTACCTCCTTTTTGAAACCTTGTTGTTGTATATAATGATCTAATCTTGCATATGAGGCTCTAGGAGCTTGTTTTAATACATATAAGGCTTTTTTCAATTTATAAACAAAATATTTTCATTTTGCTAGATTGAACCCTTCCGGTTGTTCCATGTAAACTTCTTCCTTCGGGTCACCATTTAGAAATGTTGATTTTACTTCCATTTCATAAACCTTGAAACCTTTTGAATCAAAAAATTCCAAGAACATCCTTATAACTTCCAATCATGCTACAGGGGCAAAGGTTTCTTCAAAGAAAATTCTTTCAACTTGTGAGTACCCTTTACATACCAACCTTGCTTTATTTCTAATGATCTATCCATCTT
The DNA here is from genome assembly GCA_034641835.2 of Pinus albicaulis. Taxonomy (NCBI): domain Eukaryota; kingdom Viridiplantae; phylum Streptophyta; class Pinopsida; order Pinales; family Pinaceae; genus Pinus; species Pinus albicaulis. Next base: position 463,003,697 of record CM076581.1, read on the forward strand.
AATTCATTTGTTTTTGAAAACCCACTTGGTTCCAATAATATTTTTACCCTTTGGATGGGGCACCAGTTCCTATGTATCATTCTTTTCAATTTGATACATTTCCTCTTCCATGAATTTTATCCAATGAGGATCCTTACTATCTTGGGCCAAATTCTCTGGTTCTATCATAGATAGCAGGGAAACATCACCCCTTTTTGGTGTATTCATAATTCTTCTTTGGGTTTGTATTTGACCATCTACATCACCAATAATATGTTATTTTGGATGATGCTTTTGAACAAACTCTACTCTTGATGGAGTTTGACATGGTTATTTTTAACTTTCCTCATCCTTATCTTCCTTTATAATATATTCTTTAGATTATCCAAGAATAGGATCTTCTTTAAGGATTTCAAAATCTTTTTCTGGAATTGCCTCGTCGACCTTTGCATAAATACTTTCAATTAACTTCTGCAACCTATTATTGTAGCATTTGTAGGCTTTGCTTATTATGGAATATCCAAGAAATATTCCTTCATCAACTCAAGAATTAAAATTTCTTGGTGAGTTATCATTGATCTTCATAAAGCATTTACATCCAAAAATTATGAAATATTTTACTGGAGCATGCCTTCCTTTCCATAATTCATATGGAGTCTTGTCATTATTTGTTCAGAGTTGAGCTCTACTCAAGGTATACAGTGTTGTCCCAACTGCTTCTTTCCAAAATTTTGTCTGCAAATTAGCTGCAAGCAATATTATTCTTGCCATATCTTGTATAGTTATGTTGAGGAGTTGTAGCAACAAAAAGTTATGTTTGATTCCATGTTTTTCAGAAAATTCATTGAATTCTTTTGAAGTAAACTCTCCACCTTTATCTGTTCTAAGACAATTTATTTTTTATTATTTTTCACTTTCCATGATAGCTTTGAAATTCTTGAAACATTCAATTGCCTCTTATTTAAATCTTATACAAAATACCCACATCATTCTAGTATAATATGGAAAGTACGCACGATGAGAAAAGCACCTTTGACCCTGTAAAGTTGGAGTTCTGGTTGGTCCACATAAATCTACATGTATTATTTCCAAAGGATTTGATGTTGATCAGTCCTTGGTCTTGAAGTTAATCCTTTTTTTCTTGCCATGCTGATATGGTCCACAAATTATATTTTTAGGTTTTTAAATTTTGGGCAAATATCATACAACTTCTGACTTCCTGATCTTCACTAAGTTGTCAAAGTTTAGATGTCCAAATCATTTGTGCCATAACCAAATTTTATCTACTTGACTTATATAGAAATTTTATTCTTGAATTTCATTGATAATATACATATTATTTGATGTTCTTACTCCTTTTCCCACAAGTTTTCCTGAAGAATATTTTGGTATCTTACAATCCTTTGCATTGAAGATAATATCATGTCCTTGGTCACAAATTTGGCTGATGCTTAGAATATTATGCTTGAGTCCTTCAACAAGTAATTTATTTTTATATTTTCCCTTTCCATTTACAATATACATTGTACCTTTACTATTAATTTTAGCATAACCACTTCCAAAGGACATATTTACATCATTTTTTTTAGTGAGATGAACTTCTTTTGGTCACCATTCATGTGCTTAGAACATACTCTATCTACAAACCACTTGTTTTCTTCATTTTGTGCACACAAGGTTAGACCACATTTATTTTTAGTATATTCCATTCTTCTCCAAACTTTCTCCTTTGACACAAGTGGACAATTTTGTGCATCATGACCTAAATCATTTCATTTGGAACATTCTAGACTATACTTAGATAAAGGATCAAAAGAATTATAGGTCTTGATTTGACCTTGTTATCTTGAACCAATCAAATTATTATGATAATTGGTCTTATATACTCTTGGAACTATTATTCTTGTAAGCCTTGCAATGCTTATCTTGATGACAAATTTTTTTACAGTAGAAACAATATGCAAGAAAGACAGTTTGATACCTGTTTGGGTAGCTTTGGCTTGATGTGTTATGCAACCAGCTCACAAAGTAGAAGAAAATATAGATGAACGACTTAAAAATTATCCTCTTTGAGGGGGAAACCTCCTTCACATTACGTAAATGAACAATCCTTTGATGATTCAAATGACAAAACCTCCTTTCTATATATAGGGGTCTAAGGGGTCACAATATAATCATAGCCTACATAACAATAATAATATAAGGGCACAAAAATAACTATAGTGGTATTCTATGGTGCACAATAATAATAATATGGGGACTACATGGGCACAACAATAACAAGAAGGGGGAACACTAACAATAAAAATAAGGGGATACACTAGTATTATAGGGACCTAACATGACCCTCTCCTTCAAAAAAGTGTTTTAATCAACGCTTGAGTAGTTATGGATTCTTTTGTATAAAATTATCATCCTCCCATGTGGAATATTCAGTGGGTAAGTTATTCCACTTAATGATATACTCTGAAATTAATCAACTTCGTAACTATCGAATTCTTGTTTCCGTGACTACTTCAGGTTCTAATATGATTATTGCTTCCTCGTCAAGTTATGGAAATATTGTTTGAACTGGGAGCTTGTCACTTATAACCTTCTTTAGGAATGAAACATGGAAAATAGGGTGCACTCTGGAAGATGCAGGATGCTCCAATTTGTAGGCCATAATACTAATCTTTTTCAACACCTTGTAAGGACCATAATACTTTGGAGATAATTTATTATTCTTCTTAGCTTGCTTGAGAAACATTTGTTTGTATGGTTGTAGCCGTAAAAATACCCAATCGCCTACATCAAAACTTATTTCGTTGTGATGTTGATATGCTTATTGTTTCATTCGATTATGTGTCAAATTGAGGTTATCATTTAAGATTTGGAGCACTTATTTTTTATGCTTGATGTGATCTTCCACTGCTTGAACCTTAGAATTTTATCTCAAAGATAATGTGATGAATAGTGGAGGATATCCATAAAGTGCCATAAATGGGGTCATTTTTGTTGCAATATGGAAGGAAGTCTTATACCACCATTCAACCAGAGATAACCACTTGACCCATTGTGTTTTCTTATCATAAGAAAAAAAATATATCCTTCCAAACATTTGTTCATTATAGCAGTTTTCTCATCAGATTAAGGATGATAATATGAACTATGAGCTAATTGAGTACCCAGAAAAAAAAACTAATTCCATCCAAAAATTTACAGTAAAAATGGGATCTTTTTCGCTTACAATAATCTTTGGGTTTCCATGTAGCTTTTGAATTATTTCCATAAATGCAATAGCAAATGCACTGGTTTTAAATGGATGAGATAATGCACAAAAGTGTGCATACTTGGTAAGTTTATCAACTACGACCATGTTGATGAGACACTTTACTTTAGACTTAGTAAACCTACTGGCAATCCATTAGATCCTCCCAATGTTGAATCTGAATGGATAAAGGTTGTAATGTGGTCTTACCATTCCAATTAATTTTGGAAAACAAAACATTCCACCACAAATGTTTGGATATCATATTTAAGTCCATCCCAAAAAATTTCCTTCTTGACCCTGTGGTAAGTTTGTAAAAATATTGAGTTCCCTCCTAAGGGAGAGGTGTGCAATTCCAAAAAAATATTTTGCTTGAGTTGGCAATTCTTACAAAGATATAAGTGATCTTTGTACCATAACGAATCATTTTTCCAGCTAAATGTATCATATGTAATGGGAGCCTGTTGCAAATTTTGAATGAGTGTCCAAAATTCTTCTCCATTCTTCCATTCATCACTTTCTTCGGTTATCCAATCTAGTTGGATAATAGAAATGGAAAAAGAAATGCTTCCACATCCTCATCCTTTCTTGAGAGTGCATCTGCAACAAAATTTTGCTTCCATTTTTTGTAGATGATTTCAAAGTCATAACCCAACATCTTTGTGACACATTTTCACTACTCTTTTGAAGATAATATTTGTTACAAAAAGTATTTAAGACTATCATGATATGTTTTTACATTTAAATTGTCTTCCCATTAGGCAAGGTCGTTATTGCTTTAGTGCATGTAGTATTTCCAACATTTACTTCTCATAAAGAGGTTTTTGTAAATACTTTCCTTTGATTGGACAAATTTCAAAAGCAATGGGCCTTCCTTATTGAATTAAAACAACACCAATTCAATTTCCTGAGGCATCACATTCCACAATAAATGTTTTTCTAAAGTTTTGTGTAGTTAATACCAGTGCTTGGCACATTTCCTATTTAAGATGTTCAAAGGCCTTAGTTGATTATGGAGTAAAATAAAATGCATCTTTCTTCAGTAATGTTGTTAGAGATGCTTCTATCATCCCATAATTCTTAACAAACTTGCAATAATACCCTTTCAACCCGATAAATCCTTGAATATTCTTTATGGTTGTGGGGATTTTCTATTCCTCAATAGCTTTAATTTTTTTAGGGTCTACCTTAACATCCTCCTGAGATACAATATGACCCAAATAATCCACCTCCTGTACCCCAAATAAACATTTGGAGGTTTTTTCATATAATTATTTCTCCTCCAATATTTTGAGAACCCTGTCAAAATATTGAACATGATCCTTCCAAGACTTTCTATCGATTAGTATATCATCAAAAAATACTAACATGAATTTTCTAAGGAAGGGTTTGAAAATGGAATTCATCAAAACTTTAAATGTAGAAGATGTGTTGGTAAGGCCAAAAGGCATGACCAAAAATTCATAATGACCCTCATGAGTTCTAAATGTTGTTTTCTGAATGTCTTCAGTCTTCATTCTAATTTGATGATATCTTGAACAAAGATCCAACTTGGTGAAGTAAATTGATCCATGTAATTCATCAAAGGAAGGAATGGGAAATTTATCTTTAATAGTGAGCTTGTTGAGCTCCCTATAATCTGGACACATGCACCATGATTCATCCTTCTTTTGCACCAATACCATTGGAGCAGAGAAAGAACTTTAACTAGGTTGAATTATACTTGCCTCTAGCATTTCTGCAACCATACGTTCAATTTCACTCTTTTGGGCATAGGGATATTTGTAAGGCCTGATGTTTAGAGGAACACTTCCTGGAATCAAATTAATAGCATGATCATGATCATGAATAGGTGGGAGGACTTTGGGAGTCTCAAATATCTTGGAATGATTGTCCAAGACTTTTTGGAGATCTGGAGAAATATATGATCTCAATTTTTGAGCATAATTGTGCAATTACACACCATTTTTATTTCTTTAGAATATTTTTCATGCCATTAGAGTTGATTATATTTCTTGGTTTCCCTATAATACCCCTTAAATCAACTTCCTTTCCTTCCCAAACAAAAAACAAGAAAAATTCTTCAAAATTAAAATCTGTCGTACCAAATATTGTAACCATTGGAATCCTAGTACAACATCAACACCACCCATTGGAATGGAAAGCCTTGGAATATTCAATAAATATTCCCCCATGGTTATCTTGATATTATGGCACTTTCCAGAGAAATTTATAGTTCCTCCATTTGCAAGCATCACTTGACACTTTGGTGTTGGATACAAGAAGAAATTCAATTCATTTGCTATCTTACAATGAATAAAATTATGGGTACTACTTGAATCAATCAACAATATTAATTTTTATTCTTGATATGTACTTCCATCTTCAGAGTTTTAGGAGTGGTAATTCTTGCCAATGCATTACAAGATATGGTTAGACTCATTTCTTCTTTCTCTAGGGTTGGTTCCTGGTGTATTTCCTCTTCTTTTCAAGTTTCTTGTTCCTTTTTTTCCTCCTCTTCACAATCTACGTGAAATCATTTCTTCTCAGCACACTTAATACCTTTAGTGTGTTTTATATCACAACTGTAACAAAACCATTTTTCTCTTTTTTCTTCCAATTGTTGTGGTGTCAACCTTGTAGGTTGTGGAAGGCTAGGAGCAACAAAACTTCTGTCTTTATAGTTGTGAGTGGTAGGCTTCCTTGTTGCCATAATTTTGGTTTCAATTTTTCTTTCCAACCTGAATGCATTCTTCAATGAATTAGGTTCCCAAAGGCGAACCTCGTGTTATTACATGTCATTTTTTCACCATGGAAAATGACCATCAAACTGGATCTTTCACTATCCATAAATGTGCTCCAAAGCATCCCCCTGCAAATCTAGAACTTAAACATCCTGAAGAAAGTGATAATTATGGGTAACAAGGTCAAAAAACCTACTTTTGGTCACTTGTACACTTTCCTAGCCAAGTTCTGCACATACACAACTCTTACCATTAAATCCTGTGAAGAAGTGTGTTATGTCTTCCACTATAAAGTGCACACATGACCAAACAAAAAGTAAAAATAAAAAGTGAAATATAGAAGATTTTTTGGGTGAATATATCCAAACTGGAAGATTCTAGGTGATGCTTATTCGAGCCTAACCCCTCTAATCATGGTGATAATTATCATCCTTCAAGGAACCCTAATCCCACCTTTAGTGCATCTCATCCTTGAGATATGGGTATGAAACTTCCTCCTCTTGTCTTGTAAGTCAAACACATGATAGAGGGTTTGGGAGGATTAATAGGATTAATGAAGAAAGACTTATGATGCTCAAATAAGGTTGGAAGGCTTATCATCCAAAGAGAATATTGTAGATCATTTGGAGGAGTCACACTTCATCAAGGCCAAGGTTGTGTAACTCCTCTATTTTTGAGATTAATACAAATGAGTTTTTATTCTCACTATATTGTCCAATGGAATTGATATATGGTCTATTTTGCTTCCATTTTTCCATTGAAATGATATTAGGTACTAGTCTCCTTGATCACTAGTATGAGTTGTATTGAATCATTTATTCTTCATATGCTTTTGATCTCTTGTTATTTCTATGTTTATAGACTATTTTCTAACCATTGAGGAGTTGCATCAAATCATAGTGGGGATATTCATCAGGCATTTCATGAAAGGTATGGATTCTATCTCTTACCATTCTAGTTTATGATTCAGTATATATAAAATTAGGGAAATATTAGCTTGTTTGTCTGTTTGTTACTATATTCATTCATTGAATCTAGGGAGATTACTTCTATCTACTTTAGAAATTATTCCACCATAAAAAAAAAATGGCAACCATACTGAGGATCATCCAGTTCTTCATCATATCCTTGTTTTGGCCTTTCAAAACTTTTCTGATAGCCTTGTTTGAGTGTCTACAAGATAGTGGAATTTTGTATTTTGTGAATTGTTTGGTTGAATTTTTATTTCTTCTTAAACTTTCTCGACCTGTGCAGCTTCTATTTAGCAACAAAGCACATATATGCTCATTGTTCCCTTAGAAACAATGTGTATGCACACTGAACTATATTGCATGCATATGCACATGCCTGGAATTTTTGAAAATTTGAGTTTTCATTTCATTAAATTATGACATTTTGGTTTTTATGCTTCATTATACTTGGTATTACCTTCATATAGTCTCTGTGAGTTTGATTTATTGTTGTGAAAAATTATTCTTGAGAATTTCTTGTTTTCATGAATTAGGGTAAGGGCTTAGTCTGATTTCTTGTGGATCCATCAAAAGAAATATTGGTTGATATTTATTTAATATATTCCTGTCTTTTTTATTTCAAACATATCAGATTAAGTGATTATCTCTCTCAGTTGTGATAAATATTTCCATTAGTGAAAGCTAGGGTTTCCCAAGAATAATTGTTTTGATGATATGTGCTTCCTTGAATGAACTTGGAAACAAAAGTAATTTTTTCTTTCAGTGTTGAAGTTTTTTTTCAAAATTAAACTTTAAGACGTTATTGATTTCCCAACATTCATTTCAGAAAATTCATTTTAAGGATTTCACTGGTTTCTTATGCATTTTGGAAATTTTGAGTGCTTTTTTTCAAAGGAAATTTTCATGGTTTTTGAGTTGTTAAATGAATTGAAATCTTAATTTCTGCATTTGGCTCATTTCAAAGTGAATTTTTGTATTTGAGAAAAAAGATAAAGTGAAATTAAGAGTTATGGAATTTTCTTTGAAAATTTGAAAAACTCTTTCTTTCCTGTAATTAGGAATTCATCGAAACGAAAATATCACAACATCATGTTCGATTGCATTAGAGTTTTGATTCAGGTCATAATATCATCCATTTCACATCCATTCACCCATTCAGTAAATAATAAATTTAAAACAAAATGCTAATAACAATAATTATAATTTTTATATTTTTAGGGCTCTTTTCCACCTACATTAGATCAGGTTGTAAGGGTTTGGAATAGGGAAGTGAGTTAAGTTTCTAAAGCTGCAAACAAACACTAGAATCTTGTGATAGGGAGTAAATATAGTTGTTACATTTTGGCTCTAGGAAGCTCCTCTAATAAGGGATTAAATCATGATATCATATCGGACCTAGTAGAGTGATTTAACCCACTTCATTGGTTACGGTAGAGTGATTTTCACACATTAAAAATGATGTTGAAAGGTACTTGGGAGTCACTTGAAATTAATCCTCAAATTAACCATGTTGAGGAACTTTCAAGCATATTGAGCTTTGTTACTCTTCCCTTGCATGTACATTTGATCTACGATGGTCCCGCCAGGTTAAATTGTTGTAAGTGGTAACCTTAGAGACCATAATATTAGGGTTATTACTCAAGGTGACAGTGGAGGGGAAGTCTCTACTGTACCTGGAACAAATGTTGACTAGACTCACTTGGACCTTTTTGGAGGGTATTCTTCACTCAAAATGGCATAAGTGGAGTTACTTGCACTAGATCGTGTTGATTAAGCAAGTTGTTAAGGTAATTGGTTCCACCCGCTCTATATTTATTTCATTTTTCACATTGATCTTTGCGACGTTGGATTTCATCCCCAACTAGTGATTTCGCTGTGAAAAGTTTGTTTGCATGGATTGATTTCGTAGAATTACTAGTGTGTGTTAATTGTTTGTTTTTAATTTCTAGAGAATTTAGGTGTGAATTTTTAATATTATTTGAATTCTTAATAAACATTCATCATGGTTGATTTACTGAGGCACTCGCGTAGAATGCAGGGTTTGTCCCCTGAATATACATTGAGTCAGTTGGAAAAGATTAACGTTGAACCAACAGTATCCGGGACCTCATACCAACTTGAAACATCTACCATTGTAGAATATAAGACAATAGAAACTGGAGTGGTTCAAATTCAAGAAGTAGAATCAGGCTTAGATAAATCTGGTCTAGTAATTACAGAACTTATTGATCAAGAATCTGATACCGATGAGGTTTCAGATATAAAATACATAGAAGCAAAAATTAATGAGCCTAAATATGATATCTTTGAACCCGAATCACCTTCGATTGTTATAGCCCCTACTCCTGCACCACCTTCACCACGAAGGAGACTCATAGTTACAAATGAACCGGAGAAGAGGAGGAAGAATCACCATGTATTTCTGTTTGTACTGGAGAAAAAACAGTCTTTCCATGACTTCCTTTTGACCCTTTCTGACTAGATCCTTGGTATTTCATACCTTTGAACTATTTAGGTAAAGGTCTTTCACGTGTCCAGACTGCTTTTTAATTGTCACCGAGACGAACTATGTTGGGAATGCCTTCTATAAGTATACCTATTGATACTTATGTCTTTACAAGCTCTCCAGAGTCATTATTATATGGTGGTCCATTAGTTCTTGCTAGGTAGCAGTCGCTTTCTGGAACTTTTTCAGGAGCCTATCCTTCACCTCAAGCTTCTACTTTGTCATATGGTGTATCTACCTCTATTGTTCGAGGCATGATTTTCATGCCTCAAATACCTTTGGCATCAGACCAATATATTAACATGGTATCTGGAAATTTAGGTAATCCTCAAATAACCCAAAGTGTTGTTTACTATCCTCATGGGGGGGAAAAGCCTCATTCTCCACATGCAAGACAACCTTTTAATGATTCATATCCTATGGTTTGAGGATAACCTTTTGTCAGAAATTATGAAAACTATGGTCAGATACCTCAGGTAGGTCCAATTCAACCCCTTGTGTCTCAACCCTTGATTGGTGCTCCTTACCCAGGGATGAATAGTATTTGGAACCTTGATTTTTTTCAATAACTTATTCAAGTTGCTCCACAAGTATTAGTTTATCAACCTATTTAGCCTACTGGACAATCTATTCCACAAATACTTGTACAAGGAATTCCAATACAAGTCCATCAACCTGTCAATGGGATTCCGAAAAACATAGTATCCAATAACTTGTCCAAGGAACTCCACAAACACCGGTTCAACAACTAGTTCAACAACCTATCCAAGGTAGTCCTCAAACACCTGTTCAATCTCCTGTTCAAACATATATTCAAAAACTAGTTCCAGTTTCACGCAAAAAACCTATTCTGAGAGTATTGCAAACAATGGTCCAAACTACGCCTCAAATACCAGTTTCGAAAATTACACAAGCTATCCATCAAGCATATGCCTATCAAAATGGGCCCAATTTCCAGTCCACCACACAGATTCCTGTGGGACAACCTATTATAGGAATTATGAAAACATTGTATCAAGGTCAAGCTTTTCAAGGTCGGACTTTTTAGATTCAATTTGTTCAATGTCAACCTTTATAGTGGAAAAATTACTTGGGCCAAATGGGTCAAAATCCACCTTTTTAGATTCAACCATATCAAGGTCATATGTTTCAAATTTCATTTCAACTGTGGACTGGTATGTCTCATCCCGGTTACCCTCGAGGAATGAAAATTCCAACCGCACAAGCTATTCCAAGATATCCTAGTTACCCTCCTCCAGGTACTAGACCTAACCCTAAGGGTTATTCAATATTTTCAAGATGAACCTAACTGAAAATTACTATTTATCACAACTTTAGATTATCCATTTCAGCCATAAATTCCCACTTATTTTCCTAGTGGTATTCCAAAGTTTGAAGGTAAATCAGGAGAGGACCCATCAAACCATGTTATGAGATATCATATTTGGTGTGTGTCGAATTCATTGATCAATGATTCCATTAGACCACATATTTTCCAACGAAATTTAACCCATTCAGTAGAAAAATGGTTCATCGAGTTACCACGAGCCTCTTTCCATAACTTCAACTCCTTAGAAAAATCATTTTTGACACAATTTTAGCTACCAATCCGATATGATACTAGTATCGAACTTTTTACTTCCTTGAAACAATCTAAATCTACCTACATTTCCAATCATTTACATGAATGGAGGCGTAGACGTCGTTTGGTCAAAGTTTTGATTCATGGTCAAATTCTAGCTGAATGGTTCATGAAATCATTACTTCTCGTCATTATGGAATATGTTTTCAAAGGAGGTGTTGTAATGGAAGAGCAGGTAATTTCTCATGCCCATTATCTAGAACTTGTTTATACACAGTTTGGCAATTTGCATGAGAAAACCCCAAATATCCCTCACCCAGCAATTTTAGATCAACCAGAATCAATGCCTACAGGATCTCACGTCATTGATGGTGTGATTGGTTCTGATAACAATAAATATAAGGGTAAAAATAATATTTCTAAAAACACTCAGATGTTGGCTATAAAATATTCACCCAGTGAAAAACCTTCTACATAAAATAATTCTGAAATTAATGTCATAGACTCATATACTGGCGAGAAGAAATCATCCAGAGGTAAAAATAAGGGGAAAGGAAAAGTGAAACCAAACAAAAATGAACCCTCTGAAAAAAATAAGAAGCCCCATTATCATTTCTTGATTTTTGATGAAGATCAGTACACCAAGGAATGCCCACGTTGAGCAGAGGTTACTGAATTCGTCAAAGGTTCTCCCAGTCCTTCTATTTTGAATGATCATTTCCATTCTCAATACAATAAGATGATTTCACATAATCAATCCTCCTCTTCCACATCAGCGGATATCATGATGATGTATTCGCAAGTGAGGGTAGCCACAAGATGTAAATATTATGGATCTAAGGGTCTTGTAGTAAATGGAAATGGTACTAGACCATCTATTCAACATTCCAATTCAATTCCCCCTCCTTCTGAACCATTACAGATTGAAAAAAAAAACTCTAACATGTTTATTCGACCACCTCATAAAGGTTTTGTTATAAAATCATATTTTAATACTCATGCTAGAGCAGCTCAGAACTACAACATTGTTGAAGATTTGGTGATTTCTCCTTCAACAATATTGGATCTTCAAGTGCAACAAACATGTCCAACACAAAGGAAATTTCTGTTGTCATCTATCAGAGCAATTGATCCTTAGTATTTCTAACATTATTGTCTTTGATCTTGAAAGCCACATAACTAGACTCCCACATCAACTAGAATTCAAAATACCAGTTTCTTCAAAACTAAATGAGTTTTTTTGCATAGTCGTTGACAAAGGAGCTTCTACATGTATCATGTGTATTTCTTGTTGGAAATCCTTGGGTTCTCCAACCATCAATCAATCTTCTATCACTTTGAAATCCTTTGATGGAATATGGAATTGTGAAAGATCTACCCATAGAGTTAAAGGGTAGGACAATTGAAATCAAAGTTGAATTCATCGATGCCCAACTCGATTTCAACCTTTTACTTGGTCTACAGTGGTCTCATCGCTCTTTCGTATGAGAATGTTTCCTCATCAAGGTTAAATAGTGAAAGTAGAACAATTATATTAATACACTTCAAACCATAACTCTACTGGTAGTATACCTTTCGTGGGGCAAATGATTGCTAACTATGAAGATGTTGGTGTCGATTTTGTCAAATATTCTTCACTCATGGGAACTTTTGCACTCCCTCCACTTAACTTTTCTTCCAACATTTCCTAGGTTAATATGATCACATAAAGCACAATGGAACCTTATGTTGTGTGGAATGTGCCTTTAGAATCTGAATTGACCTTGTGCCTTTAATCTCGTTTCAATTAGCTTATGAGGCATTTCAAACGTTTTCTGATCCACCACCCTCTGAAATTGATCGAGTGAATGTGATCATTGATGATTATTCTCGACTATATCGGTTAGAACCAATTTCATTCCCTAATCCCTTTGATGGAATGTTTCCAATAGATGAAAACATCATGGAAATAATGACTTTGGATGAAATTCCATGGGATGATTTTCATCATCGTTCATCTTTTCTACCTAGCCTTGATAAAATCGAGAATGATTTTTCTACCATATTTTTGCTTGAGATCATAGATAATCCTGAATATCCTATATCAATTCTTCAAACCAAACCTGAAAAGAATTTGGGAAATATATCTACAAACACTCCAATTAATACCTTAGTCAAATAAGGAATTTTTGACATAGGTGCTTTGTGCTCACTTGAAGAGATTCAAACGTACAAAGCCCTATTTCAAGAATTCTGAGACATTTTTTCATGGTCCTGTGAGGAAATGCCAAGAATTGACCCTAGAATATTTGTTCAAAAAATAAAGACTTACCTGAATGCTAAAATTGTCAGACAAATATTACATCCAGTGCATCCATGAAAGGTTGATGTTATAAAGTTGAAGTTGAAAAATTACTCAAAGAAATTTTTATCTATCTAGTTCCCTTCACTGATTGGGTTTCCAATATTGTTTTAATTAATAAAAAGCAAGGGACCATCAATGTATGCATAGATTATAGGAATATTAAAAAATATTGTCCTAAGAACAACTATCCTACCCCCTATATCGACCAAACTGTTGACAAATGTGTTGCCAATGAAATATTTTCTTTCATGGACGAGTTTTCCAACTATAACCAAATCAACATACTCCCTACTGATCTTCATAAAACTGTGTTTATTTGTCCATGGGGTACCTTTTCTTATCGTAAACTCCCATTTGGATTAAATAATGTCAACACAACCTTTCAATGGAAAATTTATTATGCTTTTCACAATATCAATCATATTGTGAAACCATACTTAGATGAATTAGCAGCACTTTCATTGAAACAAGAATATCATCTGATGCATCTGAGAGCTATTTTTATCAGATGTAGACGTTAAAATATTCGCTTGAATCCCCATAAATGTGTTCTCTGTGTAGAATCTGGTCGATTACTGGGATTTTTTGTGTCAACGGAAGGAATTTGTGTCGATTGACTCAAGGTTGAGGATATTCTGAATTTGCCTCCTCCTTCCAATCTCTGCCAACTCCAAAGTTTGCAAGGGAAATAAATTTTTTTATGTTGATTCATTCCGAGCTACGCCAAGATAACTAAAGGTTTTACTCGGTTGTTGAAAAACGACATCTCATTTACATGGGACAAGTTTTCTAAAAAAAAAATTGATGCGCTTAAACATGCATTAACCCATACACTGTTGTTTTATCTGCCTGATTATCGTCAATACTACTTTTTTTGTATTTAGTTGACTCTAGTTCCATCATTGGCATGGTTTTATTTCAAGAATATGAGTTTAATTATGAACATGTGAATTACTATATGAGTATGAATCTCACGAAAACTGAGATAAAATACGCAAATGTGGAGAAATTGGCCTTGGAAGTCGTTCAAGTTGTCTAACGTTTTCATGACTAGATTCTCTTACACAAAACAACAGTGATTTCAGACTGTAACCCTATGATGTATATTATTAATTGATAGTTATCTTGCAATAATTCGATTTAGAATTTGAAAAAATCTAAGTCCAATAAGTCACTGGTGTTTTCTGAGTTGTTATGTGATTTTCCCTACACTGAGATGAAAAATGTGGCAGAGGATTCTCTTCCAGATGAATCACTCTTTCTTATTAGTACTTTAGATCCCTATTATGGAGATATTATCATGTATCTTCAAACTCAAACATTTCGTCCATAATTGTCTCGAACTGATCATCGTCGTATTCAGTACCAATCCTAGAAATATACTATTGTTGGCGATACACTTTATCATCATGTTGTTGATTCCATCTTCAGAGTCTAGACGTTGTTTGACTCACGAGGAAGCCGAAAAGGAATTTAATGACTGTCATAATGCATCTATTGGCGGTCATATGTCAATTTTTTCCACTGCCCAAAAGATATTGTGCGTTGGGTATTTATGGCCTTCGATGTTCAAATATTGTATAATCATGGTCTAGAAGTGCCATAATTTCCAATTTTACCATAGTAAAATGTGTGCACCTCAAGCTCCTCTTCACCCAATCATTGTTTTCAGGCTTTTTTCCAAATGGGACATTTATTTCATTACATGTAAATTTTACATAGTAATCTGTCACCATTTTCATTTTCCCATCCCTACTCCTGAAATTCCCCATTATAGATCATGTGAAATGTTTCCACCATGAAGAAATATGTTAAAACATCCCCTGAAGATTCAAAGAAAACTTCCTTGGAAGATTATTGA
The DNA here is from genome assembly GCA_034641835.2 of Pinus albicaulis. Taxonomy (NCBI): domain Eukaryota; kingdom Viridiplantae; phylum Streptophyta; class Pinopsida; order Pinales; family Pinaceae; genus Pinus; species Pinus albicaulis. The sequence continues at coordinate 463,018,934 of CM076581.1, forward strand.
AGAAACTTGGTCAAACTCCTAGTTTCCTGGGTCAACACATTTCCTGGTGTCATACTCGCATTGACGTCATATTGAAAGTTCTGGCTTGGCGTTTCCAACACCCTTATTTCTTGGAAAACCACATTGATCCCTTTCTGGCAGTGTTTCCTCAAATGGAGGAGAAGCTTTGACCTCTAGAAGTTCTAGGGCGCAAAGTTGGTTGTTAAACGGTGGTGATAGAGTCGAGATTTCTGATTTTAGAGCTTTGATATCATCCATGGGGGTTTATCCCTTACAAAGTGGACCATCCTCCTCCTTTCATGGGCTCCCAACCTCTTCTCCCTTCCTATAAGTTCATGCACCTCCTTCCAATAAGTTTAGTCTGGTTGGTCATTGTTGGGCTAGTTTGAACTCTCGTTCCCTTTACATCCTTGCATTGTGATAACAACTAAGTGTTCGAGAGAAGGAATGCTTTAGAGCCTCTGTGAAGGACTCAGATTTTCACCAAAGGAGGCCTCTAGCATCAAGAACTAGGTTGTAATATCTTCCTTTTATATTTCTCAATAAAACATCTGATGTTTTCTTTCTATATTTGTCTAATTGTTTATAAGAATATTTTGGTACTCCCTGATCTGCTAGATATCTAATGCTTATGATTATTATGTATTGGATTACATTTGTTGTTTCCTCTTGATCACTAGCAAGTATTTGTGTGCCATCAGTAGCAGGGAGCGAGCCTAAAAGGATCATGGATCAAGGCCATCATCAATGGATTCAAACATAGCATTGGGAAAAAGGTACTTCTATCTCTTTCCTTGTCACATTCTAAATTTTACTTAAGAGAGCTTTGCATTAGAAAGTATCTCACATTTCTAGACCCACTTTAGGGCTAGAGAGATCCCCTCTGTCCGTAGAGGGGATTTATCTTGACAACATAATTGGCAACTCCACTGGGGATCTTAGCCTCTTAGCCTTCCTTCCCCAGACTGATCTTGGATCAGTTTGACGGATTACTGAAATCTAAGGTTGCTTAGGCATATGTTAGTTTGGGTAGGGTTTGATAGTCATTTCAATGTGTTAGGTATGGTGTTTGTGTGAAACTCTTTTTTTTCCTTGTTTTTAGCGACCAACGCGCTTTCCGTTTTCATCGTAGCACTAGCAGCATTTTTCTATATAGTACAACCACGCTGATTTGTATTTCAACAATTTTCTACTTATCACAGAAGTAGAAAGGGTTTCTCCTTGATTTTCCAGTGTGTCCTGGCCCCTGAAGGATGTCTGTAGAATCTCAGTGACCTCCTTTTTGTGTGTTTGAATTATTTATTTTCTTTGAGTGAGTATTTTCGTCTATTTGATTTATTTTTAAGTTGGGAGATTTTTCACCATTTCAAATTCCTTTTGTCACATTATTCTCGACTCGATTCAAAGTGATTTTTCGTATTCCCTGGTCATCACTGCATATTTAATATTACCTTCAATTTAGTGTCAAACATAGGATCACAAATTGTTTGATTTGCAAGTCTAGAAGAGTGTGTCATTTGTCCAAATTCAAAATATATTGAAAGTGATTTTTGTTTTAGTTTCGATTTGGCTTGTTTTCGTCATTTTTTAAAAGGTGAGTGAAAAGAATTTCATTCACGTGTTTTTTAAGTGATTTTTATTTTTGTTCGATTGAAAGAAAAGTGAAAGGATTTTCGTTTCATTTCTTCATTCGTTCATTTATTTTACTTTCTAGTGCATTTCAAAGTAAAAAACAGAAATTTTGTGCATCTTAAGTGAAAAAGAGAAGTATTTTCATTTTTTCAATAATTTGTATTTGTTTGGGAAAAAGTGAATTCAATTTAAAAGAATTGCATTTTGTAGCTTTGAGCTAGTTTGGGGAGCATTATTGTTGTTGCATTGATTGCACTTTTTCTTGTATCTCTTCCCTAAATAGTTTAGGCTTCATCGAAATGGAATTTTTTTCTTTTTTCATTTAACTTGCACCATAGGATTCATGTGATGTCGATTTTCAGCCAACACTGAAACTTGAATTAGGATAAACACTAAAATTCACTCTATTTACCTTAAGGAGCATTTTTAACTAACGAGAAAATTTAGTGTTCTAGGCTAGAGACGTGTTCCGACGTCGTAAAACATAGGAGTTGTCACTAACGGTCTGTGTTACAATCCGGGGGTGATATCCCGTCCCACGTATGGAAGTATATCGATGTATGATAAGTATATTTGGGGTGCTCTCATCGAACACTTATGCATTATACAACACTACTATGGATTGGACTCCCACGTACCATTGCGTATATTTGGGGAGACACCATTAGGTTGCAAGCCTACCATAGGTAACCGAGTCGGCCGCCTTGTAAACGTGATACACCGAACACAACATTCGGGGAGATAGGTTATAGTATGTTAAGTCCTTGGTCATATTTTCTATCATTTATCACCAAGGTGTATATTACAGTTCATGAATACTTGGTAAACCTTTATTCCTAGCACAACCTTTTTTATTTATTTATTTTTAATTATAAAATTAATTTCCCACAATAACATCTTACCTGTGGAGTTCTCCAGCTTCATTTTTTCTTGGTAATTTATCAATTTTTTAACCTCTTCCTTCTCTGATCTTGTTTTGAAAGGTCATCATGGCTGAATCATTGAATTCACCTCGTCCCTCCTCTGACAAATCTCAAAATCCTCCTCATGAGGTCCCTCAATTTCTAGTTGGGCCCCTTGAAGCACAGGTTGCTGAACTCGGGATTGTCATTAGTGTTCAACCCATTTCATCTCGACCACCGCCTGATGATTCTCCTTGGATGACATCAGAAGACTCTGAGATGGAAAGCCCTGAACCGTTTGCACATTTTACGGTCTTTCCTAAAAATATTCTCGTTGATATAATTGTGGTCTCACCTCAACAGGCTTATAGTGCTTTTGATAAACCCGAAATTCCCTTTCGCGCTTCTCCAGTAGCATCTCGCTCTATTGTATGTTATTTATTTAATGGCGAAATGGCATCCAATGTTGATGACGTTCCATCTGTGAGTGCTCCTTAATGCACTCTTCCAAAAACCAGTGGCACCTAGATCCTGGAAGTTGCTTCATCTGTGTTTCCCTCTAAAAGCAAGTTGTTCAGTTCAACACCTCACGATTCAGGCAGTGGGACTGAAATACCTTCCATTCAAGTTGCATCTACGCTTCCACACGGTTATACCTCTTTGGGAAACCTTATTTCTGGACCTTTTGGTGCTACACCTTTATTCTCGGATCTCGTTTGGTCGATGGGCACTCATCCATCTTTCGGTCCATTCATTTTGAATGTGGATGTCGCGTCTCAACCTGTTTTTTGACCTATAGTCACTCTTTATCAAATGATTGTTTCGATCAGATCCTCTACCCCCTTCTCGCCATCTATGGTTAATGCGGTTCCACCATTGAGTGGAAAATCTACGTTTTCTTCCATGCCTGGGGGGCAGTCTAATCCTCTTTGCGTACCTCCCTTTTCGGGTGGGGGGAAGCTAAATTTTGTACCTATTCTTGGGGCAGGACAAACTCCCATTCATTATTCGCAGGTTCAGCAGCCCCTTCAGCAACCGAACGTATCATATTTATATGTTCAGCAACCTAGTATCCCTTATGTTCAATAACCGAACATACAATATCAGTATGTTCCTCGACCAAATGCTTCTCAGCAGTATGTCTAGCAGCCAAAAATTTACACGAGTGATGTTGTGACTAACCCTCAAATTGGTTCTTACACCCAAACTGGTCTGAATCTCCTTCTGGGTCAATTTGGTCCTCTCCCCAATCAACCTGGTACTCAATACCAACCATTTCCTCAAGGTCAGTACTAGCAACCACAGTCTGGTCCTTAGCCTGGTGCTCAATATCAACATATTCCCGGGCATCACAGGCCCAATTAGGACCTCAGGTTGGACCCTATGTTTAGCAAGGACCACAGGTTGGACCCTATTTTCAGTAGGGGCCACAAACTAGACCTCATGTTCAACAAGGACCTCACCCAGAACCCTACATCCAAGAAGGTATGCAACCTCAAATCCCGCAGGGGTATTATCAACAACCCCATCAAGGTACCTATGTTCAACAATACCTACAACAAGGTCCTTACCAACAATGGGGCAATATGCGTATCCAGGATAGAATCCACCCTATTAGGGGAAGAATATGTATCAACCAGGTTGGAACCCCCAACCCTTTTCTTTTCATCATCTGCCCTTGCCATTCCTGGCTATGTTGGAATTGTTGGATGTGTCAAATATTACAAATGACCCCATCCAACATTAGTTGCATTGGCCGACAATTCCAACTAAAATCCCAAGAGATTGTCCAAAAATTGAAGGCAAACTTGGGGAATTCCCCCAAACCCATGTTATGACGTATCACTTGTGGTGTTATTATAATTCTTGGGTAGACGATTCTATTCATCTTCATATTTTCTAGTGTACTTTGATCGGTACTACGGCCAAATGGTATATTTTACTCCCTCAAGGAGTTTTCTTTGATTTTAATTCCTAGGCTATGGCTTTCCTTACTCACTTCTAGTTACATGTTCAGTATGAAACTGACACCCACCTTATCACCTCATTGAAGCAGTCAACTGATACTCACATTTCAGATCACATTCACGAATGGTGACATCGTCGTTGCCTCATAAAATTTGAGATCCTCGATTAATTGTTGACTGAATGGTTTTTGAAATCATTCATTCCCAGGATTGCTAAAGATATTGTCATGGGTGGATGTGTCATGGAATAGGAAGTCATTTCCAGAGCTCAATACCTCGATTTAGTTCTTTCCCAATTTGGGACTCCATATGAGCTATTTCTTGATGTGTCGTGACCTTCAACTAATCCCACATCATCTCAGTCTCTTGTTGTGCCTTCGGTGGATGGTGTTATCGAGATAGTGGATCATACTGATAGTAGTGCACCTAAAACTGCTTTGAAGTCTAAATCCACTATTTTCATTGCACCCTCCACTCATTCCAGTAACCAAAAAAATCCTAGTAAAACCTCTGAGGTAAATTTCGTTCAATCTACTACAACAAATAAATCCTTAAAAGGTAAGAAAAAGGGTAAAGGCAAGTCCAAATCCAATAACCCTAAATAGGATTCGAAGAATTCATCTGTTGATGATTCTTCAACACGTAAGCCTAAATATACTTGTTTGATGTGTTGTGATGATCATTACACCAAGGATTGTCCTCGGCGTGCCAAATTTGACTGTCTTCTAAAGGGCACACCTGGGACTCTAGCTATTTTGAAAGAACCTTTCCCTTCTCAGTAGACACAAATAGTAGATCAAGCTCAATCATCTAGAAAATCTCCAGTTTTCATGGTTGGAACGGAACCTATCGCCATTAATACGAGATCAAAAGAGTACCCAAATCCATCCAAGGCTCCTATGGAATCGAAATTTTCATATCACCCTTCCTCTTCCACGCCCCCTACCTCTGGTCCTCTCCAAATTGAGGGACCCAGTAGTGACTCCATCATTCGACCACCCCCAAAATGCCTTCTTCGAAAATCTTCCTATAATATGAATTTGAGAGTTGCACAACACTATAATATTATAGAGGATCTATCTCAAGCACCTTTGGTGATTTCGGCTTTGCAGGTCCTTCAATCGTGTCCATCACAATGGAAGGCACTACTCTCCACTATTGGAGGGATTGATCCCACATATTCTAATCTTATTACTATCGATCTCGAGAATTTCGTTCCTCACCTCCTATATCAGGTGGCTTTTTTTATTCAAGTTACCTTCATGGGAAAGAATATTCATAGGAATTTTGTTGATGAAGGAGCTTCGAACTGCATTATGTATGTCGCAAGCTGGAAATCCATCGGCTCTCCCATGTTGAGTCAGTCCCCGAGTACCTTGGAAAATTTTGATGGTATAGGTTCTCGGTCGTATGGTATTTTCAAAGCATTTCCCATCCTGATGGAGGGAAAAATGGCAACCTTGGAAGTTGAAGTGGTAGACGCCAACCTAAACTATAATCTCCTTCTTGGACGTAGTTGGATGCAGTTGGACGCATGCTATGGTTTATGTGGTCTCCACCCTTTTTCATGTCCTCTATTTACCTCATCAGGGAAATATCGTGAATGTCGATCAATTAGCTTTATTTTCCTTTGATACTTCAACGATCAACATTTTTTATGTTGGGAAGACCGCTACCCCCTATGAGAACATCGAGTCAGGTCAATTCAAAGACTCATCCCTTATGGGAATTTTTCCACTCCCACCTCTGAATATCACCTCCGTCAATATGATTTCGTCTAATCATGATCCATGGATTGTTCCCAATCTCGAATAGCTCAAGAGTTTTGGTGACATTATGCCTCTGAGCCCAGCTGAGAAAATGTATCAAAGTATTCTCACATCTTCTGAGGTTGCATCTCAGACCAACGACTGTTTGGTTTCCTCTCTGGAAACTTATGCGCAGTCTCCATGGTTTGGTTCTTGTGAATCTGATAATCCCTTGAATGAGTTTTTCCCCACCGATGAAAGTATCATGGAGGTAATATCTCTCGAAGAAACCTTGTGGGATGATGGGCATCATCGTTCCTTGTTTCTCCCAATCCTAGGTGACATCTCCGCCTGTCTAGAATCCCATGTTTCCTCCGTACCGACTAGCCCATTTTAGAATCTGATCTTGATTCATGAAGTGTTGTATGAAGGGAACATGGGAAATATTACTCCAACCATTCCAATCGACATCTTTGACAAACCAAGGATTGTCGATAATGTTCGTATTGGTGCATCTTGTTATATTGATGTGATCAAGGTCTATACTGCGATTTTTAAGGAATTCTATGATGTCTTCATGTATTCATACCAAGATATTCCTAGCATCGATCTGAGTATCATTGTTCATGAAATTACCACTTATGTGGATTCGAAGCTTTTTCCTCAACGGCTTCGTCCTGTGCACCCAAGAAAGGCTGCTACCATAAAGGGTGAATTTGGAAAACTTCTCAAAGTTGGTTTGATCTATCCCATCCCATTGACTGATTGGGTCTCGAATATTGTTCCCGTTACTAAGAAACAAGGGACCATTTAGGTTTGCGTTGATTTTTGTGATATAAATAGAGCTTGTCCTAAGGACAATTACCCCACTCCTTTTATCGACCAGATCATTCATGAATTTGTCGAGAGTGATATTTTTTCCTTTATGGATAGTTTCCCTAGTTATAACTAGATGAACATTGCTTCATCTAAACAGCAAAAAACCATGTTTATTTATCCATGGGGGGAGTTTTCCTATAAAATCTCCCTTTTGTATTGAATAATGTTGGGGCCACCTTCCAATGAGCTATGTTATATGATTTTCATGACATCAAGCACATAGTTCAGCCATATCTCGACGATCTTCCTCCTCATTATGTGAAACGTCGAGATCACCCAGAACACCTCATACCCATATTTCTTTGTTGTAGACACTATAATATCCAGTTGAATCCTCATAAGTGAGTCTTCTACATTGAATCTGGCCGACTCGTGGGTTTCATGGTATCCAAGGAAGGCATCCAAATCGATCCTCTTAAATTCGAGGCAATCATCAATTCTCCTCCTCCCTCTTATGTCCATCAACTACAAAGTTTGTAGGGGAAAGAAAATTTCCTCCACTGTTTCGTATTGAGTTATGTTGAGCTTGCCAAAGGCTTTACTTGCATGTTGAAAAATGGAATCCCATTCATATGGGATGAAATTTCCCAAAGCTCTTTCGCTGCATTGAAACGAGCCCTCATCAATGCTCCTCTATTGCATCCTCCCAATTATCACCATGATTACTACATGTATTTGGCCTCCGTTGGCAGTACTATTGGCATGGTGTTGGTTCAGGATGACGATGATGGTCAAGAGCACGTAGTATACTACTTGAGCTACAACCGCTTTGATACTAAGACTTGTTACACTCATGTAGAGAATCTCGCATTGGCTCATGTCCACGTTGTTCAATGTTTTCATCACTACATCCTCCTGCACAAAGCTTTCGTGATTTCTGATTGTAACCCCATAAATTACATTCTCACACGTCAGTTGCTTGGGGTAAAGTAATCAAAATGGATTGTTATCCTTCAAGAGTTTGATTTGGAATTCACTGTTTCTAAGTCTAAGAAATCCCTAGTTCTTGCTGATTTGATTTGTGATATTCCCACCGTAGATGATCCCACTCCTCTTGATGATTCCATCCCTGATGACACTCTCTTTCTCATGAGTACTCTTGATCCATGGTATGGAGACATCATTATTTATCTCTAGACCCAAACTTTTTGGTAGAGTTATCGCACTCTAAGTGACTGCGAGTTTGCTACCAGTACCAACCTTATTGCATCGTTGGAGACACTATCTATCGCACTTGTATTGACTTTGTTCTCCATCGATGTTTAACTCTCGAAGGAGCTGAGAAAGTTCTCACTTACTACCACTTTGGGGCTTGTGCTGGTCACATGTACGGTTACGCTATCGCCCAAAAGATCCTTCGCGTAGCGTATTTTTGGTCATTTATTTTTAAATAATACATTTTTGCAGTACAAAAATGCCATGACTACCAGATCTACTCTCAGAAAGAGCACCACCCTCACCCTTGCACCTAGTTGTGACCGTTAGACCTTTTGCGAAATAGGAAATAAATTTCATGACCTATAACCCTTGCTCGGCCGGGGGGCATGGTTATATTATCATTGTCGTCAATTTTATCACTAAATGGGTCAAAGTGATGCCTACATACGATAATGAAGGTTAAACTGTGATGCAATTCCTGTTTAATCATGTCATAGATCGCTTTGGTGTCTTGAAAGCGATTGTCACTGATCATGGCTCTCACTTTTGAAATCATATGATGATAGATTTTTCTAGTCAGTTAGGGTTACATCACGATAGCTTGACCCCTTATTATCCATAGGCCAATGGCCAAGTTGAGGTTTTTAACAAATTTTTGGTGACCATGCTTCAACGCACCATTGGAAAGCACAAACGAGCTTGGAATCTCATGCTCTTCTCAGCTATGTGGGCATGTGGGCCTACTGAACTTCTGCTAACACTTCCAATGCATTCACAAAATTCCAATTGGTGTAAGGTATGGAGGCCGCACTCTTGATCGAGTATGATATCCCTTCTGTGAAACTAGTTCTCAAGCTACTTCCTAGTACTTCACCAGAGGAGGAACGGTTGCTTTACCTCGAGCATCTCGATGAGACCCGTAGACTTGCTGCTTCGGTTATTGAAGCAAAAAAAATATGAATTAAAGATCAATATGAAAAATCTGTCAACCCTCATATTTTCTCCGAAGGTGACTTGGTCTTACTTTATGACCAAGCTCATGATAAATTGGGAGTTGGAAAATTCGAGCTAATGTGGCTTGGGCCCTGTATCATTCAACAAGTATTGGAATGAGCTTGCCTATGAGCTAGCAGATTACGAAGGCAATCCATTGGCTGAGCCGCGGAATGAGCTCTACTTGAAAAAATATTACGCTTAATCATGAGGGTGATACTTTGTACATTAGTGTTTTATTAATTAGTGTGCTTTGAGTTGATTTTTGGTGTGATTGTTTACTTTGCAGACATGTTTCCTCTTCTCACCTTGTGTTCCACTTGGTTTGCAGATGTCTTCGAATCATTATGTAATTTTTCTAATGGCACTTCTCGTAGAACACAAAACCTATCTTCCGCAGCATGGGCACTCTTTTCCCCTGATTGCGAGTTGATTAATTTACAAGGTATTTTTTGGGTTGAACAACTAACATTATTGCCAAATATACTGTGGCAATCGAGCTATTCTCAGGATTAGATATTTGATTGTTAAGTTAGACTCACAACTCATTGTGTTGCAATTAAATGGCCATTATTCCGTGCGAAATACTCAAATTTTGCGTATGTATTTGCGTGTTCAATTATTGGAAAGAAATTTTGATTTTATCACATATCAACATATTCCAAGATGTTTAAACACATTAACAGATACATTGGCAAATCATGTATTAGATAGAAATTTGCACAATATGTAAAAAACAAACACATCATTATGATACACAAATAGTTGTGGAAACAGGTCATATATATATATATATATATAGGGTCTGTCAAGTGTGTTAAATCCAAAATCTCAAAAAATATGTGTTATGTTACAAAAATGGCTCCCCAAGCCTACATTAGTACAAAAAATGTAAAAATAGGGTTGTTATCTGCCCAAATGGTGCTCGTGATAGTAGGTGATAGCTCGAGTCACTCGCCAGAGTAACTGACGTAGTCTACCCAGAACCTCGACCATATGCCTCTAGAGGCGCAGAGGGATCTCATCAAAGGTAGAATACTCTGGGATGCCTCTCGTAAGTTCAATCAAGTTCTGCTCTAACTCAAATAGTGTATATGCTCCCTCCTCATAAGGAGCGTCCTCTACCAAGCCTTCGCACAATAGGTTATATATCGAGCGGTATTTGAGCACCCATATTTTTAAAAACATCATGAGTTTACGTTTCAGAATACATAAAAAAATATATTTAAAAACACAATTTATGCCTGCATTAGTCCACTGTGTGCATGGTGGAATGGGAGATTCGGATCTCCTTAGAAGTCGATGTTGGCATATGAAAATTCCTCAACCACGATAATTTGACAACGCGTCCAACTGAAAAAGGTTATTGGGAAATGCATTTGCTGACCCTCGCCCTGTCAGGGCATGATATCACACCACCTCATCAGCCTCGAGTCCCTCAGGCTGGATCATCGATCTCCAATCATTGGTACTAAAACAATGGTACTCTCTCTAAGAAGAAGGTCACCGGGATGGACTCGTACCCTAATTTTTTTAGTCGTCCTATCTGGCACTGGGTCAACTAGCTCTTCATCTTGGCCAATAACCCCTCTCACCAATTAAACTTCTTCGGGGCCAAATAGTCCACCACGTACTAGAATTGAGAATCTTTTGCCTCATTCAACACTTGGGCTCTTGCCACTCTAGTTATGCAATGAAGAATTGTGCACATGGGAAGCACTATGATAGAGGAAATATACATTTTCCCATTTTTCGAGCCTCAGAACAATGTCTATAGATGAGCATACTGGTACTCTCACCCCCTACGTGAGCTCTAGAGATTTGGATTTTCTCCCCTCTCCTGGAAAAACCTGTAATGAAATAGATTTCCATCACTGTCCGCTTTTATAAGAACATAATAGAATAAAGATATAACCATAAATACAAAGATGTACAGTAAATAACACTTCATTTCCATTAATATCAAAGAACTGAAATTTTCTTGGCTGACAGAATGGAAAAAAATCACTAGGGTACTCGGTAGGTGATTCCCGAGAAGAGATGTGAAACTACAGGCCTCTGAGCCGAGTTACAATGAGGCTAATCGAGGGCCTGATATTATTTAGGAAACACGGAAAACCATAAACATCCAAAAACCCTAACCGTAGGAGATGAAGCGCGAAAACTATGGGCCTCTGCCATTTACGAACTTGTTTGTACTGCTTGATGCAAAAGAGTTTTTTTGATCTCTTTGACTCAGAAATTTATGAAAAATAAGCCCCCCTTGGATTCAATCACTTCTTTCGACTCAAAAAATGAAAAGATTGCAGAGTACTTATCATTTCGAACTCGTTAAAGTGAATTAATTGACGTGATCTCAATATCCATTTACCACTTTTTCGAGCTGATATTTACCATTTACGAAAAAGGAATACCTTGATCGAACATGGTTAAGAGGTTCTCTTGAATATTGTTTTCTACCTTTTTGGATTCGAGAGTCGATTTACAAAAAAAACCATGATGGATTTTTATTTTTCCCTTCTTTTCAAACTCCAACATAAAAAGTTGCTGAGTTACCATTTCTTTAGATTCATTAAAGATTAAATGATGAATGACTTGTCACCATGAAGAGACTGAGTTCCTCCTTCCTAGGAATCATTAAACTTACTAGGATGGATTCATTCAAAGAATTAACTTTCACGCTCAACATATGTTATCCTCTTCACACTGGCTATAAAAATAAAGAGTTACTCGTTAGCAATAATGGGGGGAAATTTTAAGTGAACATTCTATGTCTATTTTGGCTAGCTTGACGCTCTTCAACATGACACTCATCTGTAGTTTGAGTCAGGTTGGGGACATCCTACATTTGTCACTTTGCCTCCATGGGTTTGGGAAATCTGTTTGCCTCTCATATGATTACCGATTTTTTGTCAAAATGACCTCTGATCCTATTTGAGTCAAATGGTGCCACACTCCAGAGTTGTGTCACCAATATGTTCAAGAGAAGTCCTTTTTGTCAAACATCCTTTGTTTATCTGACCTCCTCCATTACAATCCTAAATCGCTCCTATCACCTTAAGATTTGTGTTGTTTTGTGTCGATGATGTGGGAGTCATCATGGCCCTCCTTCGACAAATCACTTCCTGTCGACTTCATCTCATTATCTGGGAAGGTGATTTAGAAACTTCTTCGCATTACCATGGAGCTTGCATGCCTCAATGGCAAGTTCTTCATGTTCGATGATAGGTTCACATCATTTTCCTTCAATCAAATGATTCTGCAAGTGTTTGAATTCAACACATTCATTCATAGTTGTAGATTGTGTTGTTTTACCTTGAGATCAATTGTCATTATTGGTGGTATCTCTTGTGCTTGTTAATGGTTTTCATCATTGACTAGTAATCAAGTTATTTCTACCATGTTCGACACCAACATATTTATTCGCATGGCTAGATTCATACATTCAACTAATTAAGATTGCGGTGAAGACCCTGGGTCACATCTGATTTTTTATCCAAGCTATGGGGAGTTATTGAATATTCCTGATTGTATACATGATCCTATCTATACGAGTGGCTACGTCCATACCGCGGATCCATTTCTATGATATCTTTAGATGGATGGTTGCGACCATGCCGTGGTTTCATGTGTTATTGGATTCCTAGTGCAAAGTTATGTGGTTAGGTATATTCATACTAGAGATGTCATATATTGTAATATTTTGTATTTGGTAGGTTTTCTGGAGGTGGTCTAAGCTCTTTGCCTTGGTTCATAAATCATTTTGATCCATCACTCCCTGCTCTGTCTTCATGCTTTAGGGGGCATTTGTTACACAATAATTTTTCACCATTCTCATTTTCCCATCCTTGATCCCAAAATGCCTCGTGAAAGATCCTTTGCAATGTTTCCACCATGAAGAAATATGTTAATACATCCCCTCAAGATTCAAATAAAAATTCCTTGCAATATTACTGAAGAAACTTGGTCAAACTCCTAGTTTCTTCGGTCAACGCAATTCCTAGTGTCATGCTCGCATTGATTTCATATTGAAATTTCTGGCTTAGAAATTCTAGTCAAATGGAGGAGAAGCTTCGACCTCTAGAAGTTACAGGGCGACGAGTTGGTTGTTAAATTATGGTGATATAGTCGAGCTCTCTAATTTTAGAGCTTTGATCTCATCCATGGGGGTTTATACCTTAGAAAGTGGACCTCCCTCCTCCTTTCATGGGCTCCCAACATCTTCTCCCTTCCTATAAATTCATGACCCTCCTTCCAATAAGGTTAGTTTGGTTGGTCATTGTTGGGCTAGTCTGAACTCTCGTTCCCTTTACATCCTCGCATTGTGATAATGCCTAAGTGTTCGGGAGAAGGAATTATTTAGAGCTTCGGTGAAGGACTCAGATTTTCACCAAAGGAGGCCTCCAACATCAAGGCCTCGTATGTAAGCTCTTCATTTTATATTTATCAATAAAACATCTGATGTTTTCTTTCTATATTTGTCTAATTGTTTATGCAAATATTTTGGTACTCCTTGATCTTCTAGATAGCTAATGTTTATGATTATTATGTACTGGATTGTGTTTGTTGTTGCCTCATGATCATCCACAGGTATTCATGTGCCATCAGTAGCAGGAAGCGAGCCTAAAAGGATTGTAGATAAAGTTCATCATCAACAGATTCAAACGTAGTGTTGGGAAAAAGGTACTTCTATCTCTTTCATTGTCGCATTGTGAGTGTTAGTTAAGAGACATTTGCATTAGAAAGTATCTCACATTGCTAGAACCACTCTAGGGCTAGAGAGATCGCCTTCGTCTATAGAGGGGATTTATCTTGACAAAAATAACCCTCACTCGACTGACAGGCATGGGTATATTATCCCAGCAGTGGATTATTTTACAAAATGGGCCGAGGTGATGCCTACATATAAGGATGATGGAAAAAATTCAGCCATTTTAATATTCAACCATGTTATTTCCAAGTTTGTTGTTCCACAAGCCATCGTAACGGACCATGGTATCCATTTTCGAAACTTTATGATGAATGAAATTTCTGCACAACTAGGCTTGTGTCATGATAGTTATACTCTATATTACATGCAAGGGAATGGCCAAGTAGAAGTTGTTAACAAGGTTTTAACCACCATGATCAAAACAATTGTCATAATTCATAAGAAAAATTGGCATCTAATTCTTTTTCCAGCCTTGTGGGCATACTGTACCTCAACAAAAACATCAACTGGCTTTACTCCCTTCGAGCTGGTTTACAGCCTGGAAGAAGTTTTTCCATTTGAATGTGAAATCTTGTCTTTGAAACTGGAAATCGAGTTATTACCAACCACTTCTGCAGAGGAGAAATGTTTTTTATACTTAGCATGATTAGATGAGACTTGTCGTGATGTTGTACTATCTTGCGAGGCTCATAAGAAACAAGTTAAGGCACGTTTTGACCAAAAATGTAAATCCTTGTTCATATTCAGAAGGTGACTTTGTCTTGGTCTATGATCAAGAGCATGATAATGTAGGGGTTGGTAAATTCAATCCCATGTGGCATGGTCCTTACATTGTAAAACATGTACTGGCTAAAGGGGCCTATGAACTAGTTGATTATGATGACATGTCTTTGGGAAAGCCCAGAAATGGTCTTTACCTAAAGAAATATTATGTGTTATTCATTTTGTGAATATTTTGTACATTAATTGTATCACATTTTTTATGAGTGTGTGCAATTTTAGCATATTTTTACGATTTCCTACTACTTCTCTTGCTTATGATGTGTTACACTTGATTTGCATATTTCGGTGCTCCCCCAAACTTACATTGGATTTTCCAATGGTGTTAGTCGTAGTACTCAGAATTTGTCTTCCGCATCTTGGGCTATTTTCTCGCCCATTGATGAGTTATTTTCTATTCATGGAATATGCCTTGGTCAAATAATGAATAAAACCGCAGAGTATAACACAACCATTGAACTATTATCTGATGCCATTTCATTTGGCATTTTTCAATTGATCATTAGGTTAGATTCTCAGCTATAGTATTACATTTAATATGTTTCTATTCAGTAAGAAGTCCAACAATGTTAAGAATGTTTTTGTGGGTTCATCTCTTGGAGATATAGTTTTATTAAATCAAATATCAACACATTCCAAGACATTTAAACACATTGGTTGATTCATTAGCTAATTATGTATTAAATCAACATTTGTAACAATTGCAAAGATAAAAAACAATATTCATCCACATATTGAGCAAGATAAATTGAGATAATTGTATAGTTTCCATTAATCCAAATGTCTGTAAAAAGTGTGGCTTTACATAATTCCATCCAAAAACATATGAGACGTTGTGTCCTTTATTATCTGAACATGTTGATATGAAAAAAAACAAAATCTAGCCCTATGACTAACCACTAAGAATGGTGATGATCATGGAAGAAGGAGATTGCGCAAGCGGCTTGTCGTAGCAAGTGATTGATCGGTCTAGGAACTCCCACGACATCCCTCTGGTACTAGAGAGGAAAATCATCAATCCTAGTCTCTCGGATGTCTAGAGTAAACCTCTCTAAGTTGTGCTCAAGCTCAGTCAAATCCTCTAATGCATCAGGGTTAGGTGCCATAAGAGTTGTTGGTTGGTCACACCATTTTTCAAAGCGATGAAATCTTGTTAGTCTGACCAGGCCCACATCTGTATTATCATTTCATATAGTTATTTTTTGATTCCAAAAAACAAAAAACAAAATTGAAAATACAAAAGCAACAAAAATGTGAAATTTTTACCTATGTCACCCCATTACATCCCTGTTGGAAGTGGGATATCTGGGTCACCTGTATAATCCATCCCTACATATGGAAATTCTTTGATCATGATGATCTAACATTCCAGCCACCCAAAAGAAATCAGGAGTGTATTTTACAACTGGGCCATCACCTCCATGGCGTGCCATCAATGAAACCTACAAAAGCATATGAGGATCCAGAGGTCCTCCTGCATCTACCAAAACCCAATGGGGGGGAAGTATGGGTATCCTCTCGAGAGCAAACGATATCAAAACGACACCATATCAAAAAAATTTGATTTTTTTGGTATTTTCTCTAGTTAGTTTCCCTTTCATATTGACAACTACCCCTTCGCATGAGTTGAATACGGTAGGTTATGAACACTCCAAAGAAATATGCATCTGAGCCTTAGTCAAAAAACAAAGTGCCACACTCCCACACAATCATGAAATAGTAAGGGAAATAGTTCTCAGGGGAAGCCTATCATTGGTTTTTATATCAATTCGCCCATATTTGAGTTGAGCACATGCAAAACAATTTGCCTAAGATAGGTTGCAGTTGTTTCTCCACCTGGCCTATTCCCATATAATGAGATGTCTATCCCTCTTCTAGAGAGCCCAGTCAAGAAATATATTTCATCTGCATCTATGGTGATTCGTTGGTCTCCTATCACAAAGCATTTTTCCTGAACGTCCAATGTTATTCCCATCCATGTCAGAAGATTTAATTGATCCTTCATGCTTGAGATCATCCGAAATTTGTATAGAAAACATTCTCTTAATGCATGTAGTGTTTCCATATCATTGAGAGATTCTGCATCTTAGTACTTGTGTTCTCTTTCCCTCCACTCCATGTTTGCAAATCAAAAAATCCTGAAAAAAAGTAGAGGAGGATTAGAAAAAAAAAGTGGGATTTTTTTTCAAAAGATTTGGGTGTTTTTTTGGATTTTTCAAAACCATTGGAGCTGTGTGTGGCTGCCTTTTATGGAAAGAGCGCATTTGCACAATTTTTTTGAAGAAAAAATGTGTAAATCGGGTCTTTCTCTGTGTAAAAAAGAGTCGGGTTTCGCGAGCCTAGTGAAGGGTAACCATGCATCCCTGAGGGCACATTTTAAATTAAAAAACCTACCCAAAAATTCCAAAATCCATGGTCAAATTCAAAATAAAAATAATGAAAATGAATATAACAGAAATATCTCTTACCTGGAGAAGACGGTTTGTGATTTCTTCCATCTTCCTCTGAATCTTTTGGTAAAAAGCCCTCTAAAGTATTGTCAAATGGTAAAAAACTCAACTAGTGAAAAAAAATTTACTTTTTGGATTTTTATAGGAATTTTAGGTCATTCAAATATTATTGTATGCCTTTGACCTTTTAAAATTCAAATGTGTGATGTTTTTAATATGTTCTTTGATCAGTTATGATTATCTTTGTAGTTTAATTTGCAGAACACATGTTAAATTATAAAAATGAATCATTTTGGAAATGAGTGAAATTTTATAACTTTTTCAGGCTTTTTAAATTTACGAAAAAGTGAAACCCTGGAGTCCTCTTTTAAGCCATTTTTAGACTCTCTAAATATGAAAATATCATTGAGTACTTGATTATTCAAACTCGAAAAAGTAAATGAACAATCCTTTATTCATCTTAAGTTTACCCCTTTTCCAGACCAAACTAGACTTTTATAAAAATGGTATGTGTTGACTTATCATGGTCAATAGAGTTCTCTCCTGCATCATTTTACCCTTTTTTGAGCTTAAGAGACTAAATTTATGAAGAATGATATCGTGGAGTTTACTTATGTTTTTCACCTGACTCCCTAAAAATAAAAAACACCAAGTTTTAATTTCTCTGAGCTCATTAAAATTTTACATTGAAATAGATAAATGAGTTTTCTTTTCATGCCTTTTCAAACTATTTAAACATGAAAATAACAATGATTTATCCCTTCACTGGAATTGTAAAACATAAACAGTGTGGGACTCATTCATGACAAGACTAAACCACTCCTTCATAGGGTTCATTAAAGATACTTCGAAGGACTCATCCGAATGATTAGCTTATAGGAAAATCAAATGTTATCCTTCTCAAGCTTGAAAAAAATGAAGAGGTAATTTCCAGTAGTGGTGGGGGGAAGTTGGCAAGAAAAATTCATTGTTTTTATATCATTAAAGGCAGTATGTCGCACTTGAACATGACACTCCATCACATTTGTGTCTGAGTTTGAAAATCCATTTTTCTCATAGTTAATAAAACGTCATTGAAAGTATTCAGTTGGTTTTGTATATTATCATTGAGCCAAATGTTTCCAAGTCAAAGTGTCATGTCGCTGATATGCTCAAGATAATTCCAACCTTAGTCAAAATTACCTTGCAATTTATAGCCTTCAATCAAGTCGACCATCCCTGAGTCAGTCTTGAATCACTTAAAGTTGTTTTTCAAAACATGACATGACTTTCATGTCATAGTCCCTCCTACGATAGGTTGCTTCCTATCGGTTTCAGCTCATTATCTAGGAAGCTTTTCTAGAAACCTTCTTTAGTACCTTGGAGCCTTCATGCGCTAATGGCAGGTTTCTCACCTTCGACAATAGGTTCTCATCATTGACCTTCGATCGAATGATTATGTGAGTGTTCGACTTCAATACATCTTTTCACATTTCATAGGTTGAACTGGAAATACCTTGAGAGCCGTTGTCATTACTGGTGGTTTCTCTCGCACTTGCCAATGGTTCACATCATTGACCGGTAATCAAGTGGTATCTACCATGTTCGAGTTCGAGACATTCACTCGCATGGTTAGACTTGTACTATGGATTGAGAGATGGAGATCAAGACCATGTATCTAGTTTCATCCATCCATGCTACGTGGAGTTTTGTATTCATGATTGTACAAATAGATATGTTTTTGATGGTTGTGTCCATACTATGAATAATGTTGACGTGGATCTTTGTGTATTTCCCTATTGGTTCATCGAGTTATGTTTACTCTAAGTATGGGAATGTGTAACTTAGTGATAATTATATATTTCATTGTAACTTTTGATTGATTTTTGCAAGTATCCAACCATGGTCTTTGATTTGATCTTTGACATGATAAAGCACTTCAATCCTCAAATATCCTTTCTCAATTTTCACTTTAGGGGGCAATATGTTACACGTCATTTTTTCACCATCGAAAATTATCATCAAAATGGATCTTTCCCTATCCATTAAGGTGTTCCAAAGTACCCCCCTGCAATTATAGAACTTAAAAATCATGAATAAAGTGAGAATTATCGGTAACAAGGTCCAAAAACCTACTTTTGGTCACCTACACACTTTCCTAGACAATTTTTACGCATAGAAACTCTTACCATTAAAGCCTATGTAGACGTGCACTTTGTATTCCACTATAAACTGCGCACATGACTCAACAAAAAGTAAAAATAAAAAGTGAAATCTAGAATATTTGTTGGGTGAATATATCCCAATTGAAAGCTTTGAGGTGATTCTTATTCGAGGCTAACCCCTTTGATCATGGAGCTAATTTGCATCCTTTAAGGAACCCTAATCCCACCTTTAGTGGATCTCATCCTTGAGATAGGGATCTGAAACCTCCTCCTCTTGGAATATAAATCAAACACAGACTAGAGGGTTTAGGAATATTACTGAAGGTAGACTTATGTTTCTCAAATAAGTTTGGAAGACTTATCATCCAAGGAGTATATTGTAGATCATTAGGAGGATCCACATTTCATCAAGGCCAAGGTTTTGTAACTCCTCTATTTCTGAGATTAATACAAATGATTTTTTATTCCCACTATATTTTCCAATGGAATTGATATATGGTATATTTTTCTTCCATTTTTCCACTGAAATGATATTAGGTGCTACTCTCCTTGATCACTAGTATTAGTTTTATTGAATCATTTATTCTTCATATGCTTTTGATCTCTTGTTGTTTCTATGTTTGAAAATATGGTTTCTAAGCATTGAGGAGTTGCATTGAATCATAGCGGGGATCTTCATCAGGCATTTCGTGAAAGGTATGGATTCCATCTCTTACCATTCTAGTTTATGATTGAGTATATATAAACTCACAAAAATATTTTCTTGCTTGTATGTTTATTACTAGAGTGAGTCATTGAATCTAGGGAGATTGCTTTTGTCCGCATTAGCGATTAGTCTGCCATAACACATGTTGTATGTTATCATTTAAAGTCACTATGAAGACATCAATCCTATGCGCCTCTAGGATATCATTGACCCTTATATCAAATTTTTGGAATTCCTCAATGTGCTTTGCCATTGAACCCTTTTGTTTGAGATTTATCAATTAGCTAAAGAAGGTGTTATTCTTTGCATCCTCATAATGTGTTATCATTTCCTCTGTAAAAATTGACCAAGTGACATTGCGAGAACAAATCCATCGATACCATATAATTTGATTTGGTTCTAAACATAAATTTTCAATGCGTACTGCTAGACATCACTATGTATCATTTTTACTATATATTTTGACACCACCTTACCTTTATAACCATGTTTAAAAAGGATTCCATTATCATTTTCATTCACTTTATACAAAGGTATATAAAATCCTCTTCTTTACTATATGTTTAATCTGTTTACATATAATTCCATATTACTCTTATATTTTATCATTAATCGAAGTAGATTGTTGCTAACATAAGTCTAAAAGATCGCAGATAAGTTATATGCTGTGCTGGAACAATCGGCCGTTGCTGAAACAGTCAAACTTCGTTGCTGAAACAGTCGACTCCGTTGCTGAAACAGTCGACTCCGTTGTTGAAACAACCAGCAGACACGCAAATTCCGTCACTATCCGTAATTTGCGATTCTGGAAGAGTATTTTTTGGAACAATGGCAACAACATGAAGACGTGGTTACACGGATTATTCTGAAGATAGTACTCTTTTTGTATCTGTTGTAACAATATCTTTTTATGGAAGAACAGAATAGCCTGTTTTAAGAAAGAAGAACAGATTTGGGATAAACGTAGATTTTCTCTCATGTAATTGTAAGAGATGTCTCCTCTTTAAAAAGAGGAGACATCATCATTAGAAGGGGGTTCGAGTTCGAAAGATACAAGAGAACATTGTGTTTGAGAGAATTGGAGCTAGACTCCATTTGTAATGTATCATTTCTTTTGATAGATGAATAAAAGTTCCTTTTGAGCGCTCCAATTTAATTCTTTCCCTGGGGAATCTTGTGAGAGGGAAAGGGCCCGCCTTCCTCACAAGATTCACCCAACTGTTCCTATAGTTTGTTTGATTTCTTTATGATATTCGCACTTTACCTTAATTCTGTTTGCTGAAACACCAGTTACACAGTTTTGTAGTTTATTGAGCATTCTATTTCTCTTAGCGCTGCATGTGTTTAGTACATTCATTCTTAAGAAGATAAGAGATCTCTTTCTGTTGTTTGTTTGAATGTAGGGTTGATGCTGGGAAGCAGGTGCTGAAGATTCCTGAACAAAGGAATAGGGTCCTGTTTCCATTGATTTCCTTTCTTTTCCTGCAGTGTGATTAGAAACAGGAGACAGGTACTGAAGGTTCCTGTTCATGGGAATAGGGTCCTGTTCTCTTGAGTTATCTTTTCTACAGAGTGATTAGTGTTAGGAAGTAGGTGCTGAAGTTCCTATTTAAAGGAATAGGGTCCTGTTCCTGTTATGGTTGATTGGTTTCCTTTCCTGCAGATTGATTTCCCTTTATTTGGATTCTAAACTGCAATATAGGAATTACTTCTACTATAACATAAGTAACTTCAGCTTTGATTAAACAGAGTGTGAATAATTAGATTTGTATGATTGATAATTGTGTGGCTTTTTACTACAACATTGTTTTTTCTTTTGAAATTGAGCATATCCAGTGCGTGATTGTCTTTGGAATAAACAGACTTCCTCGGGTTGACAATTTATGTGGAGCTTGAATTGTGAAAACAATTAAAGCGACCAACGTTTTGGCGCTGTTGCCGGGGAAGGAAATTATAGATTTCAAAAGCATTAATATTTTCTTTCTAGATGTGCAGATTGTATGAGAGGACGCGGAAACCAGAAGAAAACTAACCCCATAGGTGGCAAAGGCAAAGGAAGGGGAGGAAGAAAGACTTTCATTGACGAGATTGTATCAAAGGCTGAATCATCACAGAGATTAAGTTCTCAAAGACCAAAAATTCAGCACTCCCCTCAATCAGATTACAAAACTGAGGAAGTTGTGGGTCCTGAAAATATAGAGGATCCAGTGATTAAAGAACCAGCAGTCAGTGCTGGAGAGTCAGAAGAAAGTGCTAGCAAATCAGCAGAGCACATTGAGGAAATAATAAAGAGTGTTGGACGACCAGTGGAAAACATTGAAGAGCCAGTAGAAGATCTTGACGATCGAGCAAGTGCAGTAGGAGAAAAGACAATGGAAGGAAACAATGAAGACTTCTTTGGTGGAGGGCATGTAGATCCTGAAGGAGAAGGAAAGGATGAAAATTCTCTCTCTACCTTGGGATTTCCTATCAGTGATCTCCCTATAGGAACAACTCCTATGAAAAACATTCCATTGTCAGCTTTACCTAACTTCCATGGTTTATCCTCTGAAGATCCAGATGAATTTCTTTTTGAATTTGATATATTATGCAGAAGTTATGATTATGTTACTAATGCTCAAAAGTTGAAACTGTTTCCAGCAACATTAAAAGGAAATGCTTTGAGATGGTTCATGAGCCTTGGAAGTCAGGTAATCACAACATGGGAACAGATGAAATAGAAATTTCTGCTTAAATATCAAGACTATTGTCGAACGAGAGAAAAGAGGGACGAACTATTCAATATGGCACAAAAGCCGAACGAGAATCTGGAGGACTACGTAGAAAGGATGCAGTATAATCTACAGAGATCTGATCATCCGAATATAAGTAATGAAATTCGCAAAACAATATTACTTAGAGGATTAAGGGATGATTGTTTAGACATGTTAAACATGCTTGGAAAGGGAGATATATCTAAGGAATCATATGATGAGATTGTTGAACTTTGTAAGAGGTGTTCAAGGGGAGCTGCAAGGAACAGAGTAAGTAATAGAGATCCCACCTATTCAAGAGTGCAAAAATCAGCCAGTGGGGGAGCAACAAGAGCTGAAATAGGTAATTTACTTGAAGAATTTAAAACTGAGATGTTAAGTTCTTTTGCTTCACAAATTGACACTTTGCAAGTTAAGAAGAAGCAGGCTGAAGCAGAAGCAACTCTGGCTGTCTTTTGCCTGAAGTGCAGAGACAAACATCCACTAAGGGAATGCCCAATGGACAAAATACCAATTTGCACCCTTTGTGAGAAAGATCATGAAACAAAACAATGTCCATCTCTACCAGGAATAAAGGCAGCATTGCAGCCAACGGAAGAAGAAGCTGAAGCAGTTTACTTGCTAACTCAAAGAAGACAATGGAAACCAAAAGGACAAGGTATGAACTCTAGTATGCCATTTAATCGTTGGAATAATTATTCTGCTTTCGGTCAAACAAATTACCCTCCCTTTAATCAAATGTAATACCCACCCTTTAATCAAATGAATTTCCCACCCATGCAACAATCAAACCCTCCCTTTGTTGATCCTACAATGTGGACTCCTTGGCCTCCACAACAACCATCTTCTTTTAACCCTTGGAATTCAAATTGGAGAAGCCAACAACTCCCGTATCCAAATCAATTGCCTCAATTCCAACAACCACTTCCTCTGCCATCAAATGCTCCGCCAAATAACCAAATGAGACCCCAGCTACCTGTGCAACCAAATCCTAACCCCAATAATAAAGTTGTGCAAGTCATTGATATTTAGAATCAGCCTATATTTCCTACTATGCAATGTAATGATATTCATTTGAGATCCGGGAAAATAGTAGAGCCTATTATTGATGACATAACCTCTTCTGATTCTGATAAAGAGGAAACTGAGAAACATAAGAAAGAACAACCACCCTCTAACAAGGGTATTGAAATAACAGAACCACCATTCCCCGAGCGTTTAGTTTTAACTAGAACGCCTGAAACACCTGCTTTTAATCTTTTAAGGGAATTGAAAAACTTGTATGTTAAAATTACACTTTTACAGGCACTGAGAGATGTACCAATTTATGCCAGAACCATAAAGGATATTTGTGTTAAGAAACCTGGTAGGAAAACTAAAGATCCCCTTACAGTACATGTGATGGGTGATTTATCTGCATTAATGTCCGGAAAAACCCCTCCTGTGAAATATGGTGACCCCGGCCATCCTACCGTGATAGTTCAAATTGGTAAAACAATGATTCCTCAAGTTCTGGTAGATTTAGGTGCTGCAATAAACATAATGACTCTTGAAACTTCACAATTGTTACAGCTGAATAACACAATCAGAGATACACGTACCATTCTAGAGTTGGCTGACCGTTCTACAATTAAACCTGAAGGAGTTGTTGAAGATCTACTTATCTCAGTTGAATCCTGGAATTACCCAGCTGATTTTGTTGTATTGCAGACTAAAACAAAGCTGGGGGGACATCCTTTAATTCTGGGGAGGCCATGGCTGGCCACAGCTGATGCCTTTATCAGTTGCATATCTGGTTCAATGACAATTTCTAATGGTTATGAAACCAAACAGCTTACTCTTTATCCTCATGCTACACCCATAATTAATAATGAAGATTCTATGTGGATGGATTATGATGATAATGTTGTTCAACCCATTCTAACTATTGGACAAGCCTTAACTCTTAAAGACAATACAGAGGATGAAATAATTAATAATTTTATTTGTGAACCTTCCTCTGTAATTTCTGAAACACACAATCAATTGACTGCAATTTTTGAAACAGATACCCAAGAAAAGATTGAATCTGAAGACTTATCTCAGACATTAACCACCATCTCATCTAAAAGCATAACAGTTGAAATTGAACCTGGCAAGACATTAAACATAAATCCTAATCTAACAGTTGCTGAAACACAACAGTTAATGAATTTATTGCATGAAAATAAGGAAGCATTTGCAAGGGATTACACAGATATGAAAGGGATCTCTTCTGAACTATGTACTCACCGAATTTATATTAAAGAGGGATGCCGACCAATCTGTCAACCCCAAAGACGAATGAACCCTAATTTACGAGAAATTGTTAAAGAAGAACTTCAGAAATTGCTTAATGCAGGATTTATATACCCCATATCTGACAGTGAATGGGTTTCCCCATTGGTAATTGTCCCTAAGAAAAATGGGAAATGGAGAGTATGTGTTGACTACAGAGCCTTGAACAAAGCTACTCAAAAGGATCACTTTCCTTTACCCTTCATTGATCAGGTGTTGGATAGTCTGGCAGGGAAGAAATTCTTTTCTTTTCTAGATGGATTCAGTGGGTATAATCAGATTAGAATTGCACCCCAAGACCAAGACAAGACCACTTTCACTAGCCCTTGGGGAACTTTTGTTTATAGAGTTCTTCCATTTGGGCTATGTAATGCACCAGCAAATTTTCAGAGGGTTGTTATAGGAATTTTTTCTGATATGCTGAATGACTCTATGGAAATATTTATGGATGATTTTACTCCTTATGGTGTGTATTTTGAAGATGCATTACAAAATCTTGAGAAGGTACTTAAACGATGTATACAAGCTCACCTCTCCCTAAGTACTGAAAAATGTCATATGATGATGAGTGAAGGAGTAGTGCTTGGACATTTTATTTCATCTCAAGGTATTCAGGTAGATCCATCTAAAATATTAGTCATTCAGAATCTTTCTGTTCCTAAAACACAAACTGATGTGAGAAGTTTTCTAGGACATGCTGGATACTACAGAAGATTTATTAAAGATTTTTCTAAGATAGCTTCTCCATTATTTGTGTTGCTTATGAAAAATGTTGAATTTAAGTGGACTAATCTTTGTCAGAAAGCCTTTGAAGAACTCAAGCATCAGTTATCTATTGCTCCTATTTTGAGAGGACCTGATTGGGCCCTCCCCTTTCATATATCTTCCGATGCTTCAGACACTGCAATTGGAGTTGTCCTGGGACAAGAGGAAAATCATCTTCCTTATGATATCTATTTTATCAGTAAGAATATGACCCCTGCTGAGCTTAATTATACAGTTACTGAAAAGGAGTTTCTTGCAGTAATTTATGCCATTAATAAATTTCGACATTATATCACTGGTTATTCTACTTTTGTCCACACTGATCACTCGGCTATTAAGTATTTAATGAACAAATCTATTACAAATGCTAGAGTTACCAGATGGCTATTATTACTGCAGGAATTTGATATCACAATTGTAGATCGGCCTGGTAAAGAAAATGTGGTGGCTGATTTCCTTTCACGGTTAAAAACTGATAATAATATTCCAGTAGATGATTCTTTTCCCGATGAGTATTTGTTTGCAGTTTCTGCTCACTCTCCATGGTATGCAGATATTGCCAATTATTTGGTTGCAGGAAAATTACCATCACACCTGTCATACAGAGAAAAGAGAAGAATTTTTCAACAAAGTGCCAGGTATAGCTGGATAAGTGGGTGTATTTTCTATACAGGGCTTGATCAGGAAATCCGAAGATGCATTAGGGAAGATGAAGTGTATGACATATTAAAAGCTTGTCATGATGGCCCTTGTGGAGGGCATTTTGCTGATAAAAGAATAACACACAAAATTTTGAGGATGGGTTACTATTGGCCCTCATTATTTAAAGATGCAAAGAAATATGTGAGGGCTTGTGATAGCTTCCAGAGAATGGGTCAACCCAATCATAGAGATCAAATGCCATTAAACCCCCAGGTAGTTTCTGAACCGTTTGAAAGATGGGCCTTGGATTTCATAAGACCCATTAATCCTCCATCCAATCAAAGAACTTATATATTAGTCTCTGCAGACTATATGACTAAATGGGTGGAGGCCAAAGCACTTATTAGAGCCAATGAAGAGGCTGTCCTAGCTTTCCTATTTGAAGAAATCTTCACTAGATTTGGAATTCCTAGAGAGCTAGTTACAGATGGAGGACCTCCATTCAATTCTCATGGTTTTAAGTCTACCCTTCAGAAATATCATATTCCTCATAGAATGACTACACCATACCACCCCGTGCCAATGGGCGTGTGGAAAGCATAAATAAAGTATTAGAAGCCATTCTAACTAAAATAAGAAGAAATTCAACCCAAAGTGATTGGTCTCAAAGGCTCCCCGGCTACTCAGTGGGCTTACAACTATTTGGAGAAACACTATGTTTTTCTCCCTTATGAATTACTTATGGTAAAAATGGTGTTTTTCCCTCGTGGAATTTGGAAATTAAACCTAAGAACTGCTTTGAAATGTTAATCTGATTTGATCGATGTGCAGACAACAGGTTTACAGTTTTCTTGACTTGGATGAAAAGAGATTAGATGCCATTCACCAAACAAACTACATGATTCAACAATGCAGAGTAATGAAGTGGTATTATTAAAATTAAAATCAAACACAAGGCCCAAAAGGTAATCGCCTTAATGTATGACCTCGCTTGAAATTATGGTGAAGCTGCAACACGTTGGTCAATCATAAAGTAGGAAGTAGATGCTGTTTTTTCTAATGGAACGGTAAGACTTTTAACAATTGATGATTCTAAAACACCTCTACTAGTCAATGGTCATAGGCTTCGTTTATACCAGCGCTCTGTTTCTAAAGAGGATTTCAAGACTGCTTACATGACTGATATTCATTATCTTTTTCTAGGGGAGTCTTCTGCTCCTCACAACATTTAATTTTCTGCACTGTTTTTTTAGTATTAGATTAGATTAGATTTAAAACTAATAATCCCTGTCAAGGGTTGGCATATTACAATTGAATTTTGCAGATTCTGGAAAAGGTTATTAAGGAGGACAGATTCATCATAAGAAGATCTGAAGCTTCAACCACAGAAGCTTGTTCCCTTCATTTTACCCCATTTCCTAGCAATATCCCTTCATCCCATTTCTACATTATTTCCCTTTTTCCATTTTTTCCACTTCTACCATTCCTGAAATATCATCCTTCAACTAGTATTTCCCATTCCTTACTGCTGAAATTATCCCTTATCAAATATTTCCCCCACTTGTTTTAAACCCAAGTCATTATATCCCATTTTCCTGATTTTCCCCTTGCTGAAACACCAGTTTCAGCAACATGTCATTCATTTTTCCGTTGCTGAAACACCAGTTTCAGCAACCTGTCATTTATCTTTTCATCATTAAAACATCATTTCTTTCCTCTGCTATACAAGCTTTTCAGTTCTCCACTTTTACTCTTCAGATCCTTTGGGTGAATATTATTCAGTACTGAGCAGATCCTGATATGCTCCTGTTCTACATTTCAGAGAAATCTACATATTCTTCCATTAATATCAAGCCATTATGAAGCACTCTATACTTCGAATTTTAAAGACAAAGGTAAAAATATAAGGTATGCGGTTTTTATGTAATGCAGTTAAATCATATTTTAAAGAGAGGATCTTGCTCATAATGACTACAATCTCCACACACTTAAATATCATTGCACCATACGTAGGGGGGGGGGGGGAATTTCGAAAACTGAATAATCATTTCACATCATCCAATCCTCCGTCATTCTTCATAGCCATTTCTGCCGTCATTGAGACTCCATAACCTCTGTTGCAACAATTAGCTTGACCAAAGCCTGTGTTTCTATTCTCTGCGCCTCTGCATGTGACTCAAGCTAGTAGCCATGGGAGGGTTGGCTATCAGACACGAGCCTGGTTCGATAACTCTTCTTCAATTGTTCCCGGAGGTCTATCAAATCTTTCAACAAGCAGGATGGACAACATACTTCGAAAGGTTAGGAGAATTTGATCAGCAGCAAGTTTTAGAGTTCGCACAGAATCTTCAGGGGAATTATTCAGTGGTTCAAGGGGTCCGAATTTCAGTAACAGAGGAGGACATAGCTCAAGTTTCAGGTTTTCCGGTTATAGGGGCTCGCTGGTTCAGTAGGAAGCAAGTGATTTTAAATGCACAGCAAGATTTTCTTCTTCCAGATGAACCGGTTGAACTTAAAGGCTGCGGTATAAGTCTGCATTCGCTACCTCGACCATGGCCAACAGTAGCAGAATTCATCAAGCATTACTTGACATGCGAAGGGCGTTACCAGGTAGTCTACCAACACGACTTCGTTTTGATGAATCATTTAAGGCATGGTCGATTAGTTAATATTCCCTATTATCTGCTTGGTTGTATCAAAAACATGTCACATTATTGCAGACGGGTTAAATTCCCATTGTTATCCCTTACCCATCACCGTTTATGCCAATTATTAATTCAGAGGGGTTTTGCTCAGCAAAACCCCCCTCTGAATAATCCACTCCTCATTCCCCAGCAGGCCGAAATTCCCCAACAGGCCCAAATCCCCCAACAAGCTGAAAGTTCCCAAGAAACTCCTGAGAGTCCTTATGAAGGGCAACTGGATGATATCCCAGACTCCCCAGTAATTCCATCCTCAGAGCGAGTTGACCCAACCCCAAGTTCGTCCCACTTAGTAGAGCCACCCCTTCCCACTATTCCTATCCCTAGCGATGACTCTCCAACACCCCCACCTACTCATAAAAGAAAGAGACGAACCCCAATAGTCTCTGTCTCAAAACGACGAACAAGGGCCACATTCCAAATTTTCACTTCTTCCGAAAGCCCTTCCCCCAGAAAAGAATATTCCCCTACAAAGAAAAGGAAAGACAGTGACTTCTCTGCTTTCCTACCAAAAAGGAAAATGAAAATGACTGTTGAAACAGGAGTTACTCCCATTTCCCCTGACCCCGCCACTATTCTGTTAAAACTTCAATCCTCACCCCCATTTCAAATTCCCCAACCCGTCTCATCCGGTGGCACTGCCACACAAGAACCAGTGCCCCGGGATAACATGACATCGTTTATGGCTCAAACAGTGACTGCCACACAAGAACCAGTCACTTACCCAGAGGCTGAAACACAAGAACCAGCCACTGTGGTACAAGAATCATACACCAAGCATGATAATACAAGGAAACCAGCTGTAGCTGCTCCACAAGAACCAGCTACAGCTGTGGATCAACAGACAACTCCAGCAGAATCAACCAGCACACAGGGTTCACACACTATGGCATCTTTATTGGAGGAAAATGAGTTTTTGAAGTCAGAACTAGAGGCCTATAAGAATGAATTAATCATGGCACGAGAAGCCTTTGATAGAGAATTGAATCTCTACATGCTAGCACACACAACATCAGCACAAAATAAGGATCCATGCAGAGAATACATGTGTCATGAGTGTGGTAATATTTACCAACAGGCAGGATACAAAGTAGTCAAAATTCAGGTATCTGAGGCATCTACATCAGCTACAATTAAAGAAGAACGCCCTACTGCTCCACAAGAACCAGTAGGGCCCTCAAAAAGTCTGGAAAAAGAAACTAAACCACAGATATCTCGCCCTGTGCTAGTCAGCTCAGCCACTCAGACAATGCCCCAACCACAGATATCTCGCCCTGTGCTAGTCAGCTCAGCCACTCAGACAATGCCCCAACCACAGATATCCAGCCCTGAGTTAGTCAGCTCAGCCACTAAGACAATGCCCCAACCCAGTACTTCTAATGCCGGGACACAGACCCTGCCATGGAAACAATTAGAACTTATGAACAACTGGAAGAAACAATATGTTGTAGATCAAGATAAAATATTACAGCAGCATAAGTTAGCATGGAAGAATCACATGTATGCCAACTAGGATATTTGGGAACAGACATTGCAACAGCTCAGGGATTCCAAGAAAGAAGTCAAAGAATCAAAGGAAAAGTTGGTTTTGATGTTTTCATTAGTGCAAAAATTGATGGCTACCCGAAAACCCTCTGTGAATTATTCTCTCTTCCTCTCTGAACGTTTGGTTTATTTTCAATTGAAGGCAATAAAGGATGGCAGACCTCATGAATTTCTTACTGCGGAACAATTTGTTAAGACTTTTGCTGAGGCCCCTGAAAGTGACCAACATTTGTTGTGTGAACTTTATCTCCATAATGAGGCCATACCTGAAAATAGAAGAGTCAATCTCACTCCAATTGTAGGTGATGTACAAATAAGGGCATTTGTTTCATTTCTGGCCAATCAGCTCACCTGGCAAACTGCGTTTATTGCAAGTAGTCATAATGAGGAGAATAGGCTCCTTTGGATTAGACCGGAACCTTTAAGTCCGGCCATGTTTGTAGCACAATATCACCAATTCTTACAGAAGCCAAGAATGCATAGGTACATGCAAAAACTACAAGCTTCAACACTTTTAAAGTGTCAACAGCAAATCAGAGTAAAGGAGGCTGCTGCATTGAAGGCCAACACTATGTTTTGGCAGCAGTCATGTAAGGAAAGACAAGACTATCACCCTTTTAGCCCTGATAATCTTCAAGCTGCACTTTCCAGGGTACCTAATTACATCAGATGTATTCGGCATTGTGGAGAAAACTGGATTGGTTACCATTTTCATTTTCCAATTCTATGGATGCCTGCAGAAAAATACCAGTGTCACTACCAATTGGCTGACAGAGATGAGGCTGTAGCATGGCAGCAATTGCAGAACAATCGAGGATTCCGAGCTCCGACAGAAGCCACCTTCTCCAGCTACTACTTGAGCAACTTGCATGCACAGAGTCAGTACTCAGACTCTGACTCAGACTAGGAGTTGCCTGAGGACATGCAACACTTTCAGCTGGGGGGGATGTTAGGACCTCACTATGTATCATTTTTACTATATATTTTGACACCACCTTACCTTTATAACCATGTTTAAAAAAGGATTCCATCATCATTTTCATTCACTTTATCCAAAGGTATATAAAATCCTCTTCTTTATTATATATTTAATCTATTTACATATAATTCCATATTACTCTTATATTTCATCATTAATCGATGTAGATTGTTGCTAACATAAGTCTAAAAGATCGCAGATAAGTTATATGCTGTGCTGGAACAATCGGCCGTTGCTGAAACAGTCAAACTTCGTTGCTGAAACAGTCGACTCCGTTGCTGAAACAGCCAGCAGACACGCAAATTCCATCACTATCCGTAATTTGCGATTCTGGAAGAGTATTTTTTGGAACAATGGCAACAACATGAAGACGTGGTTACACGGATTATTCTGAAGATAGTACTCTTTTTGTATCTGTTGTAACAATATCTTTTTATGGAAGAACAGAATAGCCCTGTTTTAAGAAAGAAGAACAGATTTAGGGATAAATATATATTTTCTCTACTGTAATTGTAAGAGATGTCTCCTCTTTAAAAAGAGGAGACATCATCATTAGAAGGGGGCTCGAAAACTACAGGAGAACATTGTGTTTGAGAGGACAGGAGCTAGACTCCATTTGTAATGTATCATTTCTTTTGACAGATGAATAAAATTTCCTTTTGAGTGCTTCAATTTAATCCTTTCCCTGGGGAATCTTGTGAGAAGGAAAGGGCCCACCTTCCTCACAAGATTCGCCCGACTGTTCCTGTAGTTTTTTAGATTTCTTTATGACATTTGCACTTTACTTTGATTATGTTTGCTGAAACACCAGTTACACAGTTCTGTAGTTTATTGAGCATTCTGTTTCCTTAACGCTGCATGTGTTTAGTACATTCATTCTTAAGAAGTTAAGAGATCTATTTCTGTTAATTGTTTGAATGTATGATTGATGCTGGGAAGCAGGTGCTGAAGGTTCCTGTACAAAGGGATAGGGTCCTGTTTCCAGTGATTGCCTTTCTTTTCCTACAGTGTGATTAGAAACAGGAGACAGGTGCTGAAGGTTCCTGTTCATGGGAATAGGGTCCTGTTCTCTTGAGTTATATTTTCTACAGAGTGATTAGTGTCAGGCAGCAGGTGCTGAAGTTCCTATTTAAAGGAATAGGGTCATGTTCCTGTTATGGTTGATTGGTTTCCTTTCCTGCAGATTGATTTCCCTTTATTTGGATTCTAAACTGCAATATAAGAATTACTTCTGCTATAACATAAGTAACTTCAGCTTTGATTAAACAGAGTGTGAATAATTAGATTTGTATGATTGATAATTGTGTGGCTTTTTACTACAACATTGTTTTTGCTTTTGAAATTGAGCATATCCAGTGCGTGATTGTCTTTGGAATAAAAAGACTTCCTCGGGTTGACAATTTATGTGGAGCTTGAATTGTGAAAACAATTAAAGCGACCAACACGTACCTTTTATGTGTGTTGCACATTATGGAGATTAAAATATTACTACATTTATAGTATCCACGTTACTAGATCCTTGACATTAAACTTCCTCATATCAATCTTTGGAATATGGTGTGTCTGCAATCCAACATTAGAGTCTATAAAATCATGATTAAAATTTACTTTTTTTCTCATCATGAGTTTCATTTAATACATTTTCGCCATTAGGATGCATTTCTTGAAACAACTTTGTCAAACCTTCCATGTCTGTTTTTAAACCATTCTTCAAATCTTCCATGTTGCCTTTCATTTTTTCTTCTATACCATCCATATTAGCTTCCAAACCTTCCATGCCTGATTTTAAATCATTCTTCAAACCATCCATATTAGCTTCCATTTCACTTTTGGTTACTCTTTGCGAGAGAGAAATTTGTTGCAATTGGTCTCGTAATTTTGATATATCATGTTGCATTTATTCCTCTTCATATGTCATAGTAGAGCTTTCTAGTTGCTTACTATGTGTTTCAATTTTCTTGATTTGATTCATTTTTGAATAAAACAATGATATTTATGCTTCACTATGCCCCTTAAATCACTTCAAACTGATTTTTCAAACAAAACTTATGCAAATTTTTTAAAAAATACACACATTTTTCTTGCTTTGTAGGAGCTCGATATTGAATTTCTTGTATCTCTATAATTTCAGACCTCTGGGATCTAAATTTTTTTACTATGGTATCCCTTTGAGTATTATTTCCAACCCCTCAAGTCATACTGAGATTGGAGTCTTCAAGAAAGAGTTATGCTTGATCTTACATGATGACCTGATTATAGACTGGTTCAGTAGAGTGCACTTATGCGGAGTACCACGTGTCACTGTTTCAACCTTCAGCCTTGAAATTGCTACAAGAAAAACTACAGTCTGTGACCGTTCATCCTATTTTTACATAATTTCAATTCGATGCTCATAGAAGAAGTTATGACAATTTTCCCAAGGTCACCTATTTGAGACGAAATTCTAGAGCATGCAAAAACCCTAACTTAGTTGGACCATATCTCCTAACATATAATGAACCAAGATCTGAAATTTTTATAGGAATTTCATCTAGATTTTGGCTCCTTATGGTAAACATTTCCAGTTCTGAACCTTCATGGAAAAAAAATCATCTCGAAAATTCCAAGATGACCTATTTGCAATAGAAAAACATTAGAATCCAAATCTCTGATACCAAATGTTATGCAACCAGCTCACAAAATAGAAAAAAAGATAGATCTACGGCTTAAAAATCATCCTCTTCGAGGGGGAAAAAAACATTACATAAATGAACAATTATTGGATGATTCAAATGAAAAAACCTCATTTCTATATATAGGATTCTAAGGGGTCACAATATAATCATAGCCTACATAAAAATAATAATATAGGGCATAACAATAAAAATAGTGGGCTTCTATGGGGCACGATAATAACAATATGGGGACGACATGGGCACACTAATAAAAATAAGGGGGCTACACTAACAATAGAAATAAGGGTCTACACTAGTATTATAGGGACCTAAAATTTCTTTCTGTAGATCGCTTCTTTTCATTCCTTAGATTTTTGTAAGTGGATCTTTGTCTTGGATAGAGAAATTTTGTTCTTTTGGATAATTGCAAAGAATTTTAGCATAACTTGTTCATATTTTTTCATTAGTATTCTCTGAATTTGATTATTCACCTTTGATACCATGCCTTGTTTTATCATGTCGAGGTCTTTGAGTATTAAGGATAATATCAAGATTTTGATAGCTTTGCAAACTCTTATTGAGATTCAATTCCTTCTTTAGAGAGACAATTTCAGCCTCTATTTTCTCACACATTTATTGTTTTTCTTTTAGTTTGTTGTTTAAAACTTCTTCTCTCCTTTTTGCTTCTTCTTTTTCAATTTTGAGATAAATGACCTTCTTCTTTAGTTTTTCATTTTCTTCAAAATCACTAATCAGTAATTCATCCGCATTTCCTTCTTGTTCTTTAGATTCATCATCATTTGTGAATGCCTTGAATAATACTTATGTACTTCTAGCATACTCATCTTCTTCATCAAAGTCATCGCTATCTCTTTTGAGAAGGAAGGTCTTTTTATTTTAACTTTTCTTTGTCATTTTGAATTTATATTCATCAGAATCATCTTGTTTGGACAAGAAATTATTTTTATTTGGTACCTTCTTCTTGAATATTTTATTTTTGTATTCATCTTCATCATCACTATCATTATTTAAAGGACACTTTGAAACATAATGTCCTATTCTACCACACTTAAAAAAATGAGAGGATGTTTACCTTTGATTTTGGATCCTTTCCTTAATTTCTTCACAAATTGTGCTATTTATGTTTTAGCATCACTGCTACAATTACAAATTTCTCTTTACTTGATGCTTTTGAGGCCTTGAATGCAACTTATTTATGATTTGAGATTCATTTTCCCATTTCATATGCAATATAATTCCATGAAGTTCATCCATTGATAGGGTATCCAAGCCCTTTATTTCTTCTATGGAACTGCCTTTGGAATCAAAACGTTCTGGAAGTGATCTCAAAACCTTTTGGACGATTTTTTTTCCTCAACATTTTCACCTAGACCTTTGAGTGAATTGACAACTTCATCTACTCGGATAAAATAAGCTACAATGTCTTCTTTTTCATTCGTTTTTAGGCTTTCAAATTGTCTTCTAAAACTTTAGATTTTTTCCTTCTTGACTTTGGTGTCTCCATCATAAATGGAAACAAGATTTTCCCACAATTCCTTAGCAAACTCACAATTTATAACCTTTGTAAATTTTTAATCAGAGATTCCACTTGTTATAGAATTTAGGGCTTTGGAATTTTCTATATAAACCTTTCTTCGATAATGATATGTTGGTGGGGAAGTTGGAAATTTATAATTGTCTAGAACTGATTGCCATGCTTCTGGTCCAAGAGACGTCAAATATAACTTCATTCTAACTTTCCAAAAAGAAAAATTTGTTCCATTGAACTGAGGCACCTTTCCTACATCCTTACTGGCAATTGTGATTTAAAATCCTTCTTCCAACTACTAGGTTGATTATGAAGAAGCTACCTCTAATACAAATTGTTGGAAATACTAAGAGAGAGGGTGAATCACTATTTCTTTCAATTGTTATTAATTTCAATTAATATTTTTCACAATTTAATAACCACAATGTAAGGAAAAAATAGTTTTTATATTAATAAATATGTTGAGGATACCAATCCTCTATTACAGTGATGACAAGATCCAACTTGTGAAAATAATTTTAAGGCACCAAATCCTAAGGACACCAATCCCTGATTTTGAAAAAATTTTACGGCTCCAAACCTAAGGACACCAATTCCTTATCTTTTTAGGGCTCCATCCCAAAGTAAAAAGTTCACAGTTCTGGAATGCATCATAAAATCCTCTATTTATTTAGTCTAATGCAAGTATAGTTTTTTCTGGATTGCAAGTATCTCTCTTTATTGGACTGCAAGTATATCTCTTCACTAGATTGTACAAGACCGAAAAACTTCCAATAACAAGTTTTCAACTAGTTACGGAACATTAGAATTACTACAAATGTTGTTGCAAAAGTATTCAACCAATCTCAACTATGGTCACCTGCAATAATATCTTCCCATATCACATG
Organism: Pinus albicaulis; assembly: GCA_034641835.2. Taxonomy (NCBI): domain Eukaryota; kingdom Viridiplantae; phylum Streptophyta; class Pinopsida; order Pinales; family Pinaceae; genus Pinus; species Pinus albicaulis. The sequence goes on from CM076581.1 coordinate 463,055,796, forward strand.
AAAGGATTAGTTAAGAGGAGTTAAGTAGGCTCTTATTTCCTAGGAGTGCACCGTCATGCAACAAGTTGGATCATGCATGCTACTAGATCGGGTGCATGTATTGGAAACGAAGGAGTGTGCCCAACCCAAGTGCATGTATTCATAAACTCAAAGTGTGCCTTTGCTTTTTGTTAGAGATTTTCTTGCTTTTGTTTTTTTTTCATGCTTTTGAGTGTTTTTTTCAAGTGTGTCCATGATGATATGGAAAATTTATAAGTCTAGATGACAAATAGATGATAAATTTCTAAGTAGATATGAGAAAACACATATATGAAAAAGAAAACAACATGACGACTCAAGGAGGCTTGAAACGATAATTATCGTAGGCTCCAAAATTGACATAGGACAAATTTTTGGGGGGTCGTTGTCGTAGCAGCAACACTTGGTGACACACTGGGAGAACTATAGCTACTCTGAAATGTTTCACTATAAGTGAAAAGTCTCATCTCTTCAGGAAGTATTGATTCATTCAGCAGGTTACCTTAGCTCACCATGCTTACACAGTTAAATATATAGTCTTCCCTATTGTATTAATCACCATAAAACAAAAATACAACAAGTAATATTATCATCATGTCGACGTAAGTAAAGGTAATATAGTATGGCGAATTAAAACAATCAGTATGTGAGTTTTACATCTCTAGTGTTGCTCCACTTTCAGCAATCCGAGATGATACACTGATGGAGTCACTTAAAGAACACAAATGTTGTTTCGTGGTGAGCGAGCCTAGATAGTACCTCAGTGAAGTCACTTGCTTCACTTCCCAGTGCAGGAATCCTTTCACTTATTTCACCCTTTTTTATTTTCTTTTATTTTCATAGGACTATTCATAGGCACTTATTAATTTTCAATGGGGGGAAGAGGGATCCTGATTTATTGAGAGCAGAGGATGTTGTTCCTTTAGAGATAGGTTTTAGACCTTTGATTCTTTGCTCGCTAAAATTTTTCCCCTTATCTTACTCTACACATAAATACAAGCAAGGACAAAAAAATTTTATAGCAAGGTCGAGCATAGGAATGAGAATCCTAAATAGATTAGGGTTTCATGGTTTTCATACAACTTCCTAACTAAAATATCGTATTTTCCATCAAAAAATCATCGACTCGAAAATGATAAACCAAATCAAGGAAGCAGGTGGTAGATAAGCCAAGGATTACAAGTCACCACAATTTTCCATTCAAAAAATATTAGCCAATTCATCTCAAAGCTCAAAACCAACTTTATTCAAAGAGAATAAATGAAAGAAAAAGCATAAAATTGAAACACGGAAGATGAAAACTGCACAGCAATAATGCAATGCACTTAAATACATGCAACCTATCCTAACCCAACTTAAACAACAATACCGTCGAATCACGTAAATTGAAACTTATAATGCAGCCATAGAATTTTCTTCCGGCCTTCAGACCAAATATTTTGATCGTGAAGAGTCAAAACAAAAAGTAGTTCAGTGAAAATGAGGAATCGTGCAAACATCTACACTAGCGAATGAAAACAAAAAGTGCAACCACAATGGTGTATCACACTCAACTGTTCTATCAAAAAAAATTCACAATAGCATAAACGACTCAATTCATGACCATATAATATTTTACAAAGATCCTACAAGTACAAGGCATGATACATGGTTCCAGACTGAAAAGAGATATGTAGGGAGACTACACTAGGATCATGAGAACAAACTTTAGGGAAAGATAAACAAGAAATATTGAATAGAGACATATCCATGTCAAAAGAAATGTTATCAAGTTGTCCACAATTCAAGTTGTCCTGCATGTGTGATTCTTGGATGAATGATGAAAAAGATTCAGTGTAGATTATAGATTTTCTTGAGATGGGATGTATTGGTGGAAGTTCGATAATAAAATTAAATTTCCTCCCTTGAGCGTTGAAAAATCTTATGTGAATAAAATGAGCATCCCTCATGAGATATTCATGATCCCATGTGGTGACATGAATGATAAAATTATGAAAAATAATTAAGTACTGACCGAAAACATAGATATCTTCATGAAGATAGGAATCTTACATAACCATCAACGTAGGCTAAAGTGTCCTACTCACCTGACATATCTATGAATTATAAGAAGATTGATAATCGATCTCAGAAAACACAGTCAATTTCTTATCAAAATAAGATTCATTATTTAACTCATGTGATTCAATAGAAGATATATTTTCAAGATTTCTACAAAAATATTTGGTGATCAACATATCATTTTCTAAGTCAAATGGAGATATACATTAAAGAAAATCACTTAAAATTTCTTCATATTCCATTTGAAGTTGCTCCAAATTTGAATCTTCATGTAAGAACAAATATTCATCCATATTACATTAGCAATCATGACCATATAATTCAAAAAACAAGAAATTATCAGGGTCATGATCATCCAAGGGTTTAACTTGATTAATGGGTGAAGGATTGGTTGGGAAAATATCAAGATTAGAAGATGGTTAATTGATAGGATCGGAGGAATCACCATCAAGAGAGAGATGTGCAAGAAATATTAGTTCTTATTTGATAATTAATATTCCGATTTAATGATCGGTTGACGTCCAAAACAAAAAACATCAAAAGGAAGAGGACATGGAAAAAATTCAAGTTTGGATCTTTCTCGGGATGTTGAAATTCTTTCGGATCAGGAAGACATGACGAATTGGATTCAAAATATTTCCTTGACATCCACACTAAGAAATGAAATTTATCATCTTAGAAATGCCAATCCACATCCTTGTTTGGAAACTCATAACAAATAGGAAGGAATCAATCAAGATATTCGCTTGATTCCATTATAAGTTGATCGATTTCATTTAGGATGTCTTGATATTCGCCTTTGTCAAAGACACAACAAACATCGTTAACTAAAAATTTAAACATGTGATAAAAGAAGTGAGAAAAGAGTAGCATCATTGCTTCGCATGACCATCCAATGTAAGGATAAAAAATCGTGCAAGTATTTCTTCAGAATAAATGCCACTTGAAAAACAAGATTGAACGAATTTAATTACATAATTAAGGTTGGTTGTCATACCCTTTCCATCGAATTTAAGATGTGACAAGTTACGTAAAAATTTTGCAGGGATTGAAATATTTAAATTTTTGGTAAAACACCTCGGGATTATGAATTGGGATTATTTCATTAAAGGTAAAAGTTTTGAATATACTTCACAAGATGAGCTTGTCATAGGGCCCTCATAACGCCAAAAATGTTGACGATGTTCGATGCCTCAAATATTGGAAGGGAAACTCCTCGATGTGAAGTCCCAATTAGACCTCACATCATTTGGTGTAGGATTCCCATGCAGTCATACAGCCTAGCCATTGTTGGAATGATTTAAAGGTATGCCTTGGGCACCATCCAACACAAGAGAACACACACTACTTTGGGGTAGTAAGAATTTTTCCTTTTTGAGACATCCATTGTAATGTATATGAGGGAAACTTCTATGGATGGTGAGAGAAGTGAGCCACTAGTTAGAAAAGTAATGGTAATATCATAAAGGGGGACCTAGGAATAAAGAGATAGACTTGTTGAATAACTATAGATTAGTCCACATAGTAAGCATAATCATTAAAGCATAAAAAAAATCTTTCAATAATAGCCATAGCTAAGCAACAAATTAGTTCATTAACTTAGTATGTAAATAAAGAAAAATATATCATATACATAACCAGAATAGTCCAACTATATATATGATACATGTATGAAGGAATGTCGGCTAATTGAGCTTCTGATTAAAAATGTAAGCTCTCAAGTACATTGTTACATGAATGAAATATTGTATCCAATAGTGGAACACGAAGCCACAACTTGCTCCTCCAAAGAATGATCTATCTCCTATGTCTTTAAAGAGAAGCCAAGGCAAGACCTTTAGAATCTAAAGCCGTCCAAAAGCCATGGAAAAAAAATCCATTTACTTGAGTTATGGGGAGATATTTATAACAATTTACCATGACCTTTGAGCTTCCTCATGACTCTTCAATTGCTACGACTGTTCATATTCTATACATGATTCATTACATTCTGATGTGTGGATTTTCAAATTCCATGTGTCCCTTGGACTTTATTACATAACATTTATTACATGAGAAAATTTACAAATGAGGCAGTGGCCTAATAAGACAAAACTTAAAATCTTACAAAGCTCATCAAATGGATAAATCATTTGCTTCTTCATGGAGTTCACTTGTAATGTAAGTGTGCCATGCTCTAAACTCCTTCATGATCGATTCGACCCGGATTGACAAGTCTCCTTTGTAGCACATCTTCACCTCCAATTCCTTAGTCAATTTGTTCTTGGAGCTTGATAGTACATTATTCCACAACCATGAGATCTTCATGTGCACTTTGACTCATGCAAAGGAATACTGTTGAATAATGTCTTTGGTTACCTCCAATCCTTCTCATTTCGTTTACTGCTTGATATGCTCAATATATTCTATAATCTCATGAAATATGACCTCCCTGCCTCTGATTTCTTCAGGAGATATGATGGTGGGAATTTGTGCTTCTATGTAAGCGACTCAAACCCATTATGCAGTCGGTTATAGGTAGCATAGTGCTAACCGATTGTTCTCATAGATGCGATTAATTCTGTAGGTGAAGTCTCAACTGAACTTTGTTATTTTTGTGGAAATTTTATCCTTATTTTCCAAATGTTGTGGAGCATCTGGATATGTAGCAGTCCACTCTTGCATCTAGTAAATTGTTTCATTTGCTATATTTAGGAGTTTCACCACTTCCTGTGCATTCTTCTGAATTCCAATGAGAGGAGACATGACCTCATTTATAAGTATCATCTCGTCACATAGTCATGCTATAGTATCCTCCATTGGCCCCAGCTCTTCTTGCATGGTTGACTACCATTCTGCGACATTGAAGTTCTATGATGAGAACTGTTCGTTCTCCGTTGCAAGATGTTCTACCTACTTCTTCATTCTAGCAAGTTCTCTTCTCAACCTAACATTTTCATTTAACAATATTCCGAGTTATCATGTATCGTTGTAGTGAATGCAAAATTTTACACCATAACTGCCCTCATATTTCTTGTAGTGTTGGAAAATATCACCCTCTGTGTGGACACCAACACTAGATTATGAGGATCCTTTGAGAAATATTTAAGCCTTTGTTACACGATCCTCTTCTTCAACTAATAAAATGTTACACAACATACATTTGTAACTATTTTTGTTGGTGGAGGTGTGAGCCCCATCTCTCCAAATGGAAGATGACCTCATGTGAGAGCATGTTCTCCTAGAGTACCTAGTTCTTCCTCCCATTGGTTGGATGGTATCTTATTCCTCGAACTACTCCTATTCTAGCTCCTTATTCAATTATGTTGCTTCCAATATTTTTGTTGTTGCAACCTCCTGGGACTGCTTATGTTTCTCTTATTCTATCCTTCTCTCTTCTTATTTTGTTTATCCTCTCTCCTACTCTTGTTGAATAACTCCTGAGTTTAAGGGATCAACCTTCCAATTCTTACTGCCTTCACTTGTCGAGGAATATTTTATCCTTTTCTTGGGAGTTATTTTCCTTACATGAGGTGTTATCTCCTCCTCTTCTTGCTCTTGCAAGCCTTGAGCTAGTGGATTGTGGGGTGAACTAGCCTCCATTAGTGGAAGTTTCTTATGTTGGCATTGCACCAGTTCTTTACCTTCTCATCTTCTGTTGTGGACATAGATGAGTACCCCGTACTATGACTGATCCTTTGATAATGCCACCTGGAAATTCACCTAGGATCATATCCATGGAAATATTTAGTAGTGAAGTGTAGGCGGTTAAGCTCCTATATCTCTGCTTCCATAGCCTTGTGACTCTTTAACTCATACAGTCTGAGCCTCGATGAAAAGATATGCCAAGGGGATTTATTCCTCATTTGGAGAATCCCTGATAATCCCTTGTCCAGCTGATGTGAAACTTCTTGCATGACCATTTTGTTGGTCACATATTGTGACATAAGATGACTCAGATATCTAACAACCGAAGCACATGATGTATGTACCCTCTGAAACTGCAAACCTGTCTGTGATATCTCAAAGTGGATCTTTCACCTGATCTGTCATGCAAGGAGGATAGATCTCAAAAATCATATGAAATTTGATAGTAAAGAAGTGTTTAGCTAATTTATCGTATACGGCTCTAAAGCTTGTTTCGAAAAAAAATCTGTAGTGGAAGTAAATCGAGAACTTCTCCTCAAGGGTCCAGTTCTATTTCATTTCCAGGAATGCATATTGTGCATAAAATCCATCTAATATAAATGCAGACATGTATAATTTAGGTACTTAGTTCACCCGTAAAGATTCTTTTGCCTGCTCGATCTGACGTTGTAACTCAAATAATTGGATATTCGTCCAATTGAAAACCTTTCCATAGGTAACTACTATATTGAGTGTGTATATCCAGTTCTATTGGAACAACTCAGTGTTCTTAAGCCCATATAACCGACAATGCATAGCTATCAGGTATTGTTAGACATCTCTAGGGATCCTTGTCGAATAACCTGTAGATGGGCAATGGTGAAACTTGGAAGGTTCTCGACACCATGTTTTGATAATAATTAGAGAACTTTTGAGGTCTAAAATGGACATCCTAAGAAAAATGTACAACCAAAATAAACTTTATAATAACCAATGGGATTCGAGATGATGATGCAACCATGGGGGATGATTCACCATTTTTGGGGTAAAAATGTAAAAATATTAAAAAATAATAAAATAATAAAAACTACTTTTTCAACTTGTATTTTCAACTTATCTCCCTAAGGTTTTACTCAAATTTTCGAGCAGGAGTACTCATTGGATGAAAAATTTAAATCCTCACCCCAGGAGTACCCATGTTTCATACTTTCGATGGACCCTTATACACGAAAAATGATAAATACATGAAAAAGTGTGATTGCAATCACATTTTTCGTGTATTTCTCATTTTCCGTGTTGGAGGGTCCATAGAAAGTATTAAATATGGGTACTCCTTGGATGAGGAATAAAATGATGCATCCAATGAGTGTTCTCATTTTAAATTCGAGTAAACCCATAGGGAGATAACTTGAAAATACGAGCTGATTTTTTTTTTCTTTATTCCCTCTAAAATTTGATGATGTAATCTAATATTATTTTATTATTTCCACTATTATTTTATAATTTCCTTAGGAGGCCCATTTTAGACCTCAAAATTCCCCTAATGATCAGTAGTGTCAAGGGTTTCCCATCTTGTGTAAAAGTTATCATTTGCATATTTAGTGGGCTTTATCATATGGTAGCATGTCTACATGTCTTCACCATAATAAGTGGTGAGTTGTCTGCCACTCTCATTATGAAGCACAAGGTGAGAGTCATCCATATGCATAATTATCCATTCAATGTCTTCTACACATGGCATGACCGGGAATTTACATGTGATTATGTGTATCCTTGACTTCTTCATGTTGATTTATGCATGAAAATCTTCTAAGTCCCCAAGAAACCTCACCTTCATGAATGTGTTATATATTTTTCTCCTAGTGACCTGTGTACCTTTATCAATGAGTATCTGTGTATATGGGAACATTGGGCCTTGTAACTTCTGTAGGTTCATCATCTGCTTGCTTCACCTTCCAGTGTAGGAAGCCTTTCTTTTCTTTCACCCTTTATTATTTTCTTTTATTTTCATAGGATTTTTCATATGCACTTATTATTTTTCAATGGGTGGAAGAGGGATCCCGACTTATTGAGAGAAAATGAGGTTGTTCCTTCAAAGACAGGTTTTATACCTTTGATGCTTTACTCGCTAAAATTTTCCCCTTATATTACTCCACACAGAAAGATAAGCAAAGACACACCTTTTTTATAACAGGGCTGATCATAGGAATGAGAATCCTAAATAGATGAGGGTTTCATGGTTTTCTTACAGCTTCCCAAATAAAAGATCGTAATTTCCATCAAAAAATCATAGACTCGAAAAGGATAAACCAAATCAAGGAAGAGGGTGGAAAATAAGCCAAGGATTGCGAGTTACCACAAATTTCCATTCACAAAATATTACCCAAGTCATCTCAAAGCTCAAACCCGACTTTATTCAAAGAGAATAAACGAAAGAAAAAACATAAAATCAAAATAGGAAAGATGAAAATTACACAACAAGAATGCAATCCATCTAAATAAATGCAACCTATCCTAACCTAATTTAAACAGGAGAAGGTTTGATCACGTAAATTGAATCTTCCAATGCAGACATAGAAGTTTCTCTCGGCCTTTAGACCAAAGGATGTGATCATGAAGAGTCAAAACAAAAGAAATATAGTGCAAATGAGAATCATTTAAACATCTGCACTGACGAATGAAAACAAGAAGTGAAGACACAATGGTGTATCACACTCAACTGTTCTATCAAACAAAAAAAATCACAACAGCAGAAACGACCCAATTCATGACCATACACGATTTTACGAAGAGCCTACAAGTACAAGGCACGAGACATGGGTCTAGATTGAAAAGATATTTGTAGGGATACTACAATAGGATCATGGAAACAACCTTTGGGGAAAGATAAACAATAAAGACTGAATAGAGACATATCCATGTCAAAGGAAATGTTATTAGGTTGTCCACAATCCAAGTTGTCATGCATTTGGGATTCTTGGATTAATGATGAAAATGATTAAGTGAAGATTACAGATTTGATTAAGATGGGATGTATTGGTGGAAGTTAGATAATCAAATTAAATTTCCTTCTTTGAGGGTTGAAAAATTTTATGTGAAATAAATGAGCATCCCTCAGGAGAGATTCTTGATCCTATGTGGTGACATGAATGATAAAATTATGCAAAAGAATTAATAACTAACCGAAATCATAGATATTTTCATGATGACAGGAACCTAACATAACCATCAACGTAGGCTGAAGTGTCCTACTCACCTGACTAATCTCTAAATTTTGACAAGATTGATAATCGATCTAAGAAAACATGGTCATTTTCTTATCAAAACAAGACTCATTATTTAACTCATGAGATTCAATATAAGATATTTTCAATACTGCTACAAAACCCTTCGATGATAAGCATATCATTTTCTAAGTGAAACAGAGATATACCTGAAAGAAAATCATTGATAATTTCATCAAACTTTGAAGTTGTGACAAATCTGAATCTTCATGTAAGAACAAAGATTCATCTAGATTACCTAAGAAATCATGATCATGTAATTCAGAAAACAAGAAATTATTGGGGTCATGATCATCCAAGGGTTTAACTTGATTAACGGATGAAGGATTGGTTGTAAAAATATCAAGATTAGAATATGGTTGATTGATAGGATCGAAGGAATCACCATTGAGGGAGAGATGTGAAAGAAAGATTAGTTCTTCATCTGATAATTGATATTCTGATTTAATGATCAGTTGAGGTTCAAAACACTAAATGTCAAAAGGAGGAGGACATGGAACAAAAGACAGGTCTGATTGTTGAATTTTTTTTGGATCAGAAGGACATGATGAATCAGATTCAAAATATTTCCTTGACATCTGAACTAAGAAACAAAATTTTTCATTTAAGAACTTCCAATCCACATCCTCATTTGGAAACTCATAACAAATATGAAGGAAATTATCATTGAAATGTTTAAGATATTTGTTCAGTTCCATTCTAAGTTGATCGGTTTCATTTAGGACATCTTGATATTCATATTTTTCAAATATGCGACGAAAATCGTTAACCAAACGCTTAAAAGATGTGATAGAAGTAGTGAGAAAAGAGTAGCACCATTGCTTCACACAACCATCCAATGTAAGGGTAAACAACCATACAAGTATTTATTCAGAATAATTGCCACTTGAAAAACAAAATTGAACGAATTCAATTACATAGTCAAGGATGGTTGTCATCACCTTTCCATCAAATTTAAGATGTGATAAGTTATGTTAAAATTCTACAGGGATTAAAATATTTAAATCTTCGGTAAAAATTTGCAATGAAGGCATTAAAGGTAAAAGATTCAAATAGAATTCATAGGTTCAACTTGTCATCTAGCCCTCCTAGTGCCAAAAATGTTGATAGTGTTGGATGCCGCCGACATTGTAAGGGAATCTCCCCAATGTGAAGTCCCAATTAGACCTCACACTGTTTGGTGTAGGATTCCCATTCGGTCATATAGACTAGCCACCATTAGAATTATTTAAAGATATGCCTCAGGTACCAGCCAAAACAAGAGAACACGTACTACTTTGGGGTAGCAAGAATGTGGGCTTTGTGAGACATCAAATGTAAGGTATGAGGGAGACTTCCATGGCTGGTGAAATAAACGAGCCACCAGTTAGAAAAGTAATAGTATTATCCTAAAGAGGGACCCAGGAATAAAGAGAAAGACTTATTGAATACCTGTAGATTAGTCCACATAGTAAGCAAAAATCGTTATATCATAATAACATTCATTCAATAATAGCTATAGTTAAGCAACCAATTAGCTCATTAACTTAGTATGTAAATAAAGCAACATATATCATAGACATAACCAGAATAGTCCAACTATATCTATGATACATATATGAAGTAATATCAGCTCATTGAGCTTTTGATTGAAAGTGTAAGATCCCAATTACAATGTTACATGAATGAAACATTGTATCCAATAGTGGAACACGAAGCCACAACTTGCTCCTCCAAAGAATGATTTATCTCTTATTTCTTACAAGAGAATCCAAGACAAGACCTCTAGAATCTAAATCCTTCCCGAAGCCATGGCCAAAAATTAATTTACTTGAGTTATGAGGAGTTATTTGTAACAATTTACCATGACCTTTGTGCTTCCTTGTGACTTTTCAATTCCTACGATTGTTCATATTCTATACATGATTCATTACATTCCAATGTGTTCCTTTTCATATTCCACATGTATGCCTTGGAGTTCATTACATAACATTTATCACATAACACAATTTACAAATGAGACGGTGGCCTAATAAGACAAAAATGACAATGGGAAAAAGCTCATCAAATGGATAAATTAGTTGCTTATTTATGGAGTTCTCTTCTAATGTAAGTGTGCCATGCTCTAAACTCCTTCGTGATGGCTTCAACCCGAATTGGAAAGAATTTTTTTAGCGCATATTCACCTCCAATGCCTTTGTCAATATGTTCTTGGAGCTTAATTTTACATTATTCCACAGCCATGAGAGCTCCATGTGTGCTTTGATTGGTGCAAAGGCATATTGTTGAATAATTTCTTTGGTTACCTCCAAGAATTCTTGTTCCATTGTCTGTTAGATATGTTCAATATATTCTCTGATCTCATGAAAGATGACCTCCTTGCCTCTGGTTGCTTCAAGGGATACGATGGTGAACATCATGTGCTTCTATATAAGAGAACCAAACCCATTATGAAATTGGTTATAGGCAGTCATAGTGTTAACCAAATCTGCTTGTAGATGTGAGTAATTCTATAGGTGGAGTTTCATTTGAACTATGTCTATTTATGTGGCAATCATATCCTAATTTTCCAAATGTTGCAAAGCATTTGGATATTTGGCAGTCCACTCCTGCATTTGGCCAATTGCTCTATTTGTTATCTTTAGGAATTTCACCAATTCCTTTTCATTCTTCTAAATGTCAATGGTAGGAGTCATGACCTGTTGTATAAGTATCATATCGTCATATAGCTAAACCATAGTATCCTCCATTGGCCCCAAATCTTCTTGCATGGTTGACTGCCATTATGTGGCATTGAAGTTTTGTGATGACAATTGTGTGTTCTCCATTGCAAGATGTTCTACTTGTTGCTTCACTGCAAAAAGTTCTCTTCTCAACCTGACATTTTCATTCACCAAATATTTTGAGTTATCTCATGTCGTTGTAATGAATGCAACATTTTTCGCCATAACTTCCCTCGGATTTATTCTAGTGTTGCCAGCGGTCACCCTCTTTGTGGACACTGAGACTAGATTCTGAGGACACTTTGAGAAATATTTAAGCCTATGTTTCATGATCCTCTTCTTTAGCTAGATCGAATGTAACACTACATACATTTGTGACTTTGTCTATTGGTGGAGGTGTGATCCCCATCTCTCTAAATGGAAGATGATTACCTGTGAGAGGATGCTCTCCTAAAGTACCTGGTTCTTCCTCCATTGGTTGGATGTTATCTTCTTCCTCGAACTACAACTCTTCTAGCTCCTGAGTCAACTGCTCTACTTCCAATCTTTGTGTTGCTTCCTCCTCCTGGAACTACCTCTGTTGCTCTTCTTCTATCCTCTTCCTCTCTCCTTCTTATGTTTCTCCCCTCTCCTACTCTTCATGATTAGCTCCTTATTTTAAGGGATCAAACTTCCATTTCTTACTACTTTCACCTATCGAGGAATATCTTATCCTTTTCTTGGGAGCTAGTTTCCTTACTTGAGATGTTATCTCCTCCTCCTCTTGCTCTTGCAAACTTTGAGTTGTTGGATCATGGGGTGAATTGGCCTCTATTAGTGGATGTGTCTTTATGTTGGCATTGTACCAATTCTTTACCTTATCATCTTCTATTGTGGACATAGATGAGTACTCCGTATTGCAACTGATCCTAGATGAGTACTCCATATTGCAACTGATCCTTTGATAATGTCATGTGACAATTCGCCTAGGATCATATCCATGGAAATCTTTAGTAGTGAAGTGTAGGAGTTTTAGCTCCTATATCTTTGTTTTCATAGCATTGTGAACTCATACAATCTTATCCTCAATGGAAATATAGGCCAAGGGGCTATCTTTCCACTACAGAGAATCACAGATAAATCCTTGTCCAGATGATGTGTAGCGTCTTGCATGACCACTTTTTTGGTCACATATTGTAGCAGAAGATGAGGGGATATCTAAAAACCGAAATACCTAATGTATGTACCCTATGGAGTGATCCAGGTGACTCTAGAGATGCACAGAGGACAAAGAGGGCTGAGGGAAGCTGAAAAATCAAAGCGTTTAGATTGTTCTCAAACCACGTTCAGGTTGTAGATCTCGTCGTTCTAATCACAATGGTGTGAACGATTCGTCAAACCAAGCTCATATACGAAAGTTAGGAGCATTCAAAGTATTGGGTTGACTTGGTGACTAGGTAGCCTTAAGGAAGACACAATTTGGATGAAACCCGGCCACTAGATTCTAGCCATTTCTGACCAAATCCTAAGCAAAATTGTCGCATGTTTAAAAGCACTACTACGACCTATTTTCAAAATTTTCAAAACGAATGCTTGTTTTATTTTAAAACAAAAAATATATAAAATGAGGGGTGGGTCGTGACCCTCACCCCCCAACCTAATTCATACCATATGATAGCTATGAATCTGGCAGGATTTTAACCCTTTGCCTGCCCCACCCATGCAACAACCCCCCATGCAATGGAATCAGTTGCACAAGAAAACAACCATATAATATACATATATGGGTGGGCGAGGGTTGTGAACCCCACTGCCCAACCCAATCCCACATTCCGTAGGCCCAAAACACATACATCCATGCATATATGGGTGGCGGGGGTATTACTCCCATTGCCAACTCAACCACCCACCTGCCACTTGTTGCACGGAGCCTGCAGAGAGTATGGGGTGAGTTGCCCAATGCGGGCCTAACCGTCCAAAGTAACCCTATTTACCATTAAAAAAATATATGTGGGGTTTTAAAAATTAAAGCCATGGGTTTTAAAACTAAATTCAGATTTTTATGGAGGGGGCAGGGTTTGACCACTCGACCCCCTCCTTGATAATTTGGATCCAAACCAATTGCACCAACGACCTCTTTGGAAAATCCGCTAGCAATTTTTAATATAAACCTAGTCATTTGCAAGTGCACCCAGACCATGGAGGAGAGTGCGCATGAAGATCGAGGTTTATCATATTTTATTGCAAGAGTAGTATGCAGTTTGAGGCAGGCACGTTTTTAGATGCAAGTGGTATCAGAGTAGGTCTTCTTGCTGATTGGATTATAGGCGTGAACATTGAATGTTCGTTGAGTTGAGCCATGTAGAATGTCAAGGGCATGTACGAGACCATGCTCAGGGTGTTAGAGAAAGCAGACATGTTGTACGAGGCTCATGAAAAACAAGTCGCATAGAATGCCAAATTGAAGACCCTCCTACAGGAAGAGGAGGAAACACATAAATTGTAGCTTCAATTTCAAGCAACAACAAAGGCGTGGGAAGAATTGAAGCACAAAAATGAAATTCTTCAAGTAGATCATGATGCATTGAAGTCATTCCTACAAGAAGAGGAGGACAAGCAGCAGTTGCAGCTTCAGCTATAAGCCATAACAGGGGCATTGGAGGAAGTGAAGTGCAACGAAGGCTTAGAGAATCCTTCTTCACCTGTTTCGTAATCGACAACTAAGGTAAATAGTGTTGATTTCTCTTCAGTTTCTTCACATGATGTAATTTCGGTTGGAAGTGTGGAGATACCCATTGTAGGAACCAGCGTGAGACTCCCCACCAAGATGGGGTACAAGGGAGGAGGACTTGGCGATCGTGGCCAAGGCATAACCCAACCATTGGAGGTTGTGCAGCGACCACGCTATGTAGGTTTGGGGTACACTGAAGAAGGATGTTTGAAGGACATCAAGGGAAAATAGATATTGATGAACTCTCCAGGGAAGAAGAATGATGGGGACACTTCACCATCGTTCCATGGTAATGCATGTTGCAGATAAGAGGCAATCTCCCATCATCATGATCGCATCAGAGATAACCAGAGAAGGTATAATGAATCTCATTATTCCAGAGTGCATGTTGATTATAAGAATATTGATAACCATGGTTGTAAATCATGGCATCGAAACACGTCTCATTTTTGTGGTTTACATAACCATGTGTTTTCTAAGTGTTGGAAAAGGATGGCAACACAAAGGAGGATGAGGCATGAAAAGCCTTCTCCCCAACAGGAAAATAAATCGGTTAAGCAGGTTTGGAGGAAAAAGACCTTTTGCACCCATTGCGACCAAAGTGGCCACCAAAGAGCCACATGTTGGAGGCTCCATCCAGAGAAGCACCTTAAAAACAAAACACCCATGCATGAACCAGTCGAAAGAGATGATCAACAAGAAAGTCTCCCACAAGGGGATGACCCATTCACTTTGATAAGTGAGAGATGGTTCTTCTAGATTGTTTTTTCTAGATATGTTAGCTTGTCATGGTCGTTTTTTTAAATCATTTGTCACGTTTCTAATTGTGAAAGTGATGATGTGTTTTCCATCACTTGTTTAAGAGACAATGATATTTTTTGGCTTTGTTTTATAAATCGTGTGATGCATTTCTTTCATGTAAAAGTGATGAGGTGTTTTCCATCTCTTCGAAATGCGACAATGATGTCTTGTCTTATAATGATAGTTGGGGTGTGATTTCCATTTGAGATAAAATTGACCACCGAATACATGTTATAAACTCGTGGAAATTATGGGAATATTTGGTTCATAGATTGCTAAATTGAGCATGTAAGTTGCAGGGATTGTGCTACTAATTTGCAGAAGGTGCAGGTGTCGGTTCATCTCTTAAGGCTCTGAAGAACAAAGGTGAAGGAGATGGAAGGATGGCCTTCTCAGGACGCTTGTGGTGCAGACATAGTACATAGCAGTGCAAATTATTATTGATGCATTTGGATTACCAAAAGCTCCTTGGTGGGGAGGATTGATCCAGGTGGCTTTAGAGATGCACCGAGGACAAAGAGGGTTGAGGGAAGCTAAAAAATCAAAGTGTTTGGATTTCTCTCGAACCAATTTTAGGTCATAGATCTCGATGTTTTGATCGCAATGGTGTGAATGGTTCGTCAAACCGAGCTCATATGCAAAAGTTAGGAGCAGTAAAAGTTTTGGGTTGACTTGGTGACTAGGCAGCCTTAAGGTAGACACAATTTGGACGAAACTCGGCCACCAGATTCTTGCTAGTTCCGACCAAATCCCGAGAAAAATTGTCACCTATTTAAAAGCATTCCTACGACCTATTTTCAAATTTCTCAAAACGAATTATTGTTTTACTTTAAAACAAAAAATATATATAAAAGGCATAGTATAATTATGCTATGAATTGGCTTTGGCAGCGACCGTTTTCCTTATGTTCTCCGGCAGCATGTTGACTCGTTTTTTGGGCCCCTCTGCCGTCGTCGTCTCCATTTTCATTCCGTCTTTGTTTCTATCGTCTCCGTCACCGTGTAGCTACATCCTCGTCCCTTGGTCTCTCTACTTCATCAATGCATGCTTCGCAGCAGGGTTTCAAACTTGGGCAATGGCGCAGAAAATTTTAAAAATCAAATTCACGAGGGAAAAATCTCAAATCCTAAAGTCACAGTGCCCAGATGCCCAACTTTCTTCTGCTAGGATTAGACAGAGTAGCAGTCGGCATGGCTGGATTAAGCAGTGCTCGCTTGGCTCTGCCTACTCAGCTATTTCCTGAAATAGATGCCTCTCCTATACTTCTCCAATGTAATGGCCATCAAGATCCATGGAAAAAGTGTCCCATCAACACTGCCAGATTGAAGTTTGACAGCGTAGACCAAGGCGGCACAAATCTCAGCTCTGTTGTGGCCTCCGTGACTGTTTCCACACCCGATTAAGAGACCTGATTTGAATAAGAGACCTTTGAGATCTCTACCTATAAATTTGATTAAAAGAACGCAACCAAAATTTCTGTTAAAATTATACCGTAATCATTCACCTCGAAAGGCACTGTTTTGAATCATTTAAATCCTATGTCTGCCTTAATCGTGATCATCTTTTTTGGTGAGCGCTTTCCTTTTAAGTCGAGTCAGTACTATGAGAAGTCTATAATTTTCTGAAAATAATAACCTTAAATGTGAAGCAATTTCAAAATTTGTTTCTGCCAAGTAGATGTACACTGTCTTCCTTAGAGGATTAGCGAAATATGCAGAGAATAAATTTAAAGCATTCAGTATTTGCCTCTGTAAATTGAGTCCTACAATATATTGGGATTTTTCAAAAGAAAAACTTTAAATGTAGGAAAATTAACAAAATATGCAGAGTATATATGTACACTCCTTAGCCTCTGCCTTCATAAATCAAGATCCTCTGTTCAAGCGGCTAAAGCTTCCGAACAGGAAAAGCTGGAGCTAATGCACGATAAGATTCTTTATTTTTCTTCGTTTCGTTGACCTAAAATGGTAGAAGTGCTCTATTTGGCTGAAAGAAGTCCAGATTTGGTGGTTATTTCTAATTTGAGTTATATTAGCCACATGTTGTTGGTTATCCATGTCTTAAACATTTCCATTTTATATTATTTTGTACTATGCGTGAGCAGTATTGATGTAAGGTAGGAAAACAGAAAGGAGTAACAGTGGTTTAAAAAAGTACAGTAACCATCAAACTTTATCAAATGCTTCAGTGGAGCGTAAATGTTGCGTAAACATTGTTCTACTTTTGATGATATTTTCTTAGATCTTAAACATTTCCATGTTAAATTTTCGGTTGAACTGCAAAGAAAATGAATCACTGATTTAAAGGAAATAAATATCTATGCAAAAAGCGTCTTCGTAGCAAAAATTGTCAGTTGCTGGATTCAATCTTATATGATCGATAATAATTTTTCATCAATTCTTGTTCTGTGTGAGCTTCTTGCATAAATTTTCATCAGGGTCCTTTTAGCCTTGTGCATTGTCGTTCAAATAGTGATTATTTTCCAAACTTTTAGGCACGTCTTTATTGAAATTTTACTGTTTTTACATTTTTTTTTTAGCAGCTAAACTCAAACGATTCGGAAATCCTCATCAAATCTCGAGAACTATGTTTGAGATTCTTAACTATTATACTGTGAAAAATTTAGATGTAGAGAAACAATCTTAAATATTTTCTAATCATGCACGCAAATTCCTTAAACCCTCATTTAAAATTTCATTATACTCAGATGATGTGAGAAATTTTCTGATCGTATTTTCTTTCTGTAGGGGGGTGAATGAGAGATTTTGGTTTTTGGCGGTTCCAAAATTCTAAATCACCTGAAAATTGCGAGAAATATCAGACAAAGATGTGGTTCATGCCTGACGTTTGAGCACTTTAAAAACCTCACAGGAAGGTTCATGCTTGACGTCAAATAAACAGAACAAGGTTCAACGGCGATGGAGAGGGCAGAAACGAAGACGGAATGAAAACAGAGACAACGGTGGTAGAGGGGCCCGACAAATGAGTCAACGTGTTGGTCGCCAGCAAAGCTAATTCGTATCATAATTAGACTACGCCATTTATATTAAGGTTGCGACTTTCATACATGTGGCATTGGATTGGAGAAACATGAATATAATGCCATGGAATTATATTATTAACTCTTCCAACTATTGCTATAATTAATACATCGGAGTTGCGATAATTGCACTGAAGTTGCGTTAATTTTCCTATGTTAATTGCGATAATTGGATTGGAGAAAACTTATTCATATATTGGAGCAACATTATCTATTTATGAAATCATGATATATTATAAGAAAATCAAAGTTACTTATGAGTAAAATATGTTATTTATTGGAGCAGGGTTATTATAGTATCAAAGGAACATCCCAACGACATTTATCTCATTCATAGGACAAATAAAGCTCAACTTATCATGGAAAAATAAATCTCAACGTATTATGGAGAAATAAAGTTCAATGTATAAATATTACAAAGCTTATATGGTGGCATTAACATGGAATGACACTTATGGGTGCCTTAATGTTAATTTGGAATTGATATAGTGGGTGCATTTAAAGTAATGTTGAAATTTGAACGCACCATTCTCACAATGACAGGTTCAAAGGGTTATAAAACACCATTAAACAGATAGTGAAAATATCATTATGCCATGATGCTACTATTTTCAATGCACAAAAATATTCATATGTGTTTTCCAATACTGCCAGAGATTAAAATACGTTGGACAAAGGAGAGTGTTTTTTTTTTTTTTTTTTAAATTTCGTCGAGTCTTACTATTTTCTATTTATCAAAAACAAAGAGAAGATTGCCATACATATACTGATGCAGTTAGTGGCCTCAACCTGGCCGAAGGAAACCAGGTCTGTTAGCCACCTAAGTGAATTAAAAGCCAACCAGTATTGGAATTGTTTCTTCCTTCTACTTTTCGCTATATCTACTTTACTATGTCTATCAAACTTAAAGTTTAACCGAAAGCAGTAAAAACTTGCCGCAAAAATCATTAAAAAATATTAAAATCAAGGTTCACCCATTAGAAGAGTCAATAGGATCCTGGTCCTTTGCAGTATAACTCAGCATATCTACTTGCTGCATAGCTTGAAGCTGGCGTTCAATTCTCCCAATTCTTGTCGTGGCATGATACTTAGACATGCCAATTTCTTGAATTTCCTGTTTGATTTGTTGCAGAACTGGAACTACATTGGGGTTTCCTTCCGTTTCCTGCATACTAGTCATGGCCTTCGCCAAAACACATTTAAGTATCCAATAGGTATGAATAGATTGGTGAAAGAGGGATAGCCTCCCTCTTGTATTCTCGGGGTCCAAGATGAAGTCCATGGTGGCTTCCTGCTGTTTGATGTCATCTTCCTCGTGGTTTCTCTCTCTTTCCTAGCCTTGAATTGTGTTGTGAATCTGAGTTGGGTTTCCAGCTGCATAAAGATCAAAAATATTTTCCATAACTTACTTTTTTGTTTTTCTTCCACGCTTACTTGGTCCCGCATTCTGAATTGGTTGCTTCTGCTTCCCTTTTCCGGTACCCTGTCATTTCGTAGGTTGACCTTTTTCCATGGTTTTGGACTGAAACTCAAACCTTGAAAACTCTTGAATAATCCCTGTAAAACTGTGAAACAGTTCTATATATAGCAAGGAAAAATCAATAACAGAATTCGGTTTAGCTTTGGTGGAGCCCACTACACCCTTATAAGCAGGCGGAACCTTAGATGTTTCCACGCAACCAGTAGCATGAAGGGTAAACATAGAAAATATAGAGACCATCTTGTGTAAAAGAATTTTCAAAATATATTTGCAACTAAAGGAGTGACTAAGATAATTTAGATTACTATTAGGGCGACTAAAACACAAAAACTAAGGATAGGCTACTGTGACACCAAGCAGCGGTGGATTATGCTAAGGAGGGCTAATTTGGATTCGTAATTTATCATTGCTGAGCATACAAGCCTACTCATAGGCTTGATAGAGATCTTCATTGTTAGTGGCCCAAGAAACCTAGACCGTGAAATGAGCCACCCACAGGAAGGAGCACAAAAGGGCCTATAATTGAACCTCATAGGGAAACGAAGAAGGAAATCAAAAAAAAAAATCAATCGAGCATAAAAATTTAGCAGACCTTTCTCTATTATGTAAACACCAAAGGGTTTTTCACTAGGTTTCACAAGAAAACAGAGAATTTGAATGAGCCACATTCAGGAATGAATATGGGGTTCTAAAACAAGGGTCAATTGTTGGGGTTAGAATGATGAAAACCAACATGAAAGCCACAGTGACAGACCCTTCGTTATCATTGTAATAGAGAGAATGAAAAAAATTTCCAAACTAAAAAGAATACCCGCTACAGAAACTACAAACTTCATGCAAGTCATAAAAATCGTCCACCAACTTGATGTCGCCTTCATTACAAAGAACAGGAACATGGAATTGAAAAATGAAGGTTGCAAGAGCCATGACATAAAAAGTTACTTGTCAATGCCATATACTTGCCTCTGTATCCTCGGAATTCTCTAGAATTCACCTGCCGAGAACATTACCTCGTTGTGCCTTCCTTTCTTGTCTTAACCCTATTCCCCGAGCGATGCTTTTTCGAACTATGTCCTGACAAGGTTTTTTGGCGGCCAGATTTTTCGTATGCTTTCATAATGGTGAAGCATGCTTGGTACCATCCTCCGGCCTTTTGCAGCTGGATATTTTATTGGACGAGATGGAAGGTCAGGTACGCACCTCTACGTGGCACCAACTGCTACCCATTAACCTCATCGTGGCACCCCGATCGGGTTAATATAATAGATATAAGAGAATTGAGGTTTATGAGAGTTGGATGTGTGTTGAGTTTGATTCTAGCTAAGATAATTTGAGAGTGTAACAATTTTCCATGCATATGGTTTTGTCTTAGCGCAAAACACATGAGATAAATGTAGGTTTCCACATCGAGCCGAAGATGTTGTTGGTCCATGATTGTTTAAGGTGTCCTTCAAGTTGGCCTTCTTTGCAGAGTGTGACGAAATTATTGTTGTAGAACGATTTCCATGATGGATTTCACTGAAGGATTGGTTATAGTTACAATGGTTTCTTTTCTCGATGGTTCTCTTTACAATGGTTTCTTTTCTCATGCATTCTCTTTTCATGGACTTGCAAATATTACAAAAACAAACCATTGGTAGAGAGATTTTAATTGACTGCCTTATGAGGTCATTGGAGAGTAAAGGAATTTTAGTTAGGCCTCCATATTCATTCACTACAACATAAAGGGGGGTTTTAAGACAATATTTAAGACAATTTTTGGGTAAATTGTCTTAATTTGAGAAAAAATAAAACTTGTGTATTGTCTTAAATATTGTCTTTAGGTGGATGTCTCAAATTAAACCGTCTTAAAATTAAATTGTCTTAAAACATTGTCTCTATAAAACAATATATAACACAAACATTTTTGTCTCTCCAGAGACAATTTCATTTTATCTCTCCAGAGAAAATAGTTGCACTACAACACAAAGGGGGGTTTTAAGACAATTTTTGGGTAAATTCTCTTAACTTGAGACAATTTAATTTTTGTCTCGCCAAAGAAAATAGTTGGAATTAAATACATATTGTCCTTATGGATACAATGTCTTTAATCCTATCTATTGTCTTTGTAGAGACAATATAAAACAATGAATCTAGAAAAATATCTCACAATTAAAATAAATCAATATAAAAATATTTAATTAAAAAAATCAACAATATCATTGAATAATTCATGTTAGGGTACAGTGGAATTGAACCACCATCCTCTTGCATGGCAGGTGCTCTTCCAATGAGCTAGCACCCTTTAAAGAATTATGTGAGGAGTTATGACAATCCTTGAAATTGTATAATAGGCATTGATTTTTAAAAAATGTTCAACACATAATAGCATAATCCTTGTAAAATATATAATCATGCAAGCCCTAATTTTTAACTTAATAAAAAAATAACTCAATGGAGTTAGCTCACTGTGACACCCTTGTAGCTTGACTTGCACAAAAAGCTAATAATAAACAATAATCTACAAACAAATTAATCTAGCCATACAAAGAAAAATAACTAGAATTAGCACAAGCAATACAACCACCACCAAAAGAGCTACACCAGCTTTCTAGTAGGCACTGATGACACATATGATGTACACAACAAGCCATGACCGCATCGTCAACTCATTTAAGATAGATTGGGCACTCTCCTCATTCACCATTACTAATTTATTTGACCACTTCTTCAATGTAAGCTTTTGAAGGTACATAACTAGAATCTCCATTAACACACATTTGGTTTCCTAAAAGAAAACGCCTCGCGCACTTATACATATCAGATAATTGTTGTGTATCACCCCAATTGTTGATAAAGTTGCAATTAGAACAAATTCCATGCCATCTTATTTGAATTAGAACAGTGGTGTGTATCACCCCAACTGTTATCATTGCATATTACTCCAGCTATTGATAACTTAGAAATTAGAACAAATTCTAACATATCACTGCTCATAACACAATTAAAAAAACTCTTGACCTTTGGGGCTCAACATAATCTTTTTCAATAAAAATCATTTTAAAAAGGACAATAAAAACCATTTTACGAAGGACATTCTAAAGTATAACTTACCTCATGAAAAGAAAATGGCGTTCACAATTGGCACAACCTCAAAATAAATTCTATAATAGATGCATAATTATGAATAACTTGGCCTTGTTCAACAAATTGATCAATCTGGACCTATAAATAGAAATAAACACCATATATTTTTTAAGTCAAACCAAAATCACAACAAAAAAATGAATCAAAACTATTATTATATTTCCTTTCCATGGATTAGAGAAGTGTTTGCCTTAGATCTTCTATACAAAGTTGTATAAAATTCATTCTCAGATTTAGTAAACTCACACTCAATCTCTGGTACATCAGTAGGAGGAAGAACAAGAATGGGTCTGACTATTCATGAAAAAAATATTAGATGTCACTCAAAGGGACTAGACATCAAAAGCCAGATGAAAGCCCAATTCTACATTCATACCTTCCCTCTTTGCAGTATTTTTTTTGTCCTTCGCAACGTCAAGGGCCTCAAGTTAGCTTGAAATAATTTCAAACCACGTTCATCACCTTCCTCAAAGGGTTTTTGAATTATTTTATACCACCTGGACACCACAAGGTATTGAATAACAATAAAGTATCAATTTCTGTTGAAAAAAACAAAATTAGACAAAGGAAAAAACTGTACATGGTACTGACTATCAGAGCATCTAGTGGGCTAAATTTCACAACATTTATTTGTGAACCCAAGGTAGATAATTTTATCTTGTAGGTTGTAGAATAAATTTACGTTCAAGGAGAAATATGTCCATAAAAAAGGGCATAATCAAACTAGTAATGTAGACAATTCTCTTCAAATCGTCTAGGTAGCAGACAACTGCAAGGGCATCAACTCATAGGTATTTTTTTCTTTGAAATTCATATTCAAAGAGACTTCTTATACTAAAATTTAAACATGGAAACACATACAGTAAAATATGTAGAAGCATAGAGGCAGAAACTTTCAGAGATGGGAAGGAAAAATGCAACTACATTTGAATAGCATCAATTTATGGGTTGTTGTAAGCAAACTTTCAGACATGGGGAGTAAAACTGCAACTACATTTGATGAGCATCAAGGTATTGGTTGTTGTAAGAAGTACAAAAACCAGAACTTACTAAACATGAATTAATTGAATGGAGTCTGAACATTAAGAGATGGTGAATCAAAATCAATTATTGAGGGTCAGAATTTAGATACTCAACTTTATTATCTAGATCTATCTAAAAAATCAAAGAAAATCTCAGAAGACTTAACAAACATTTTGGATAAAGGCTCACAATGTAATGTTTATTTTAAATAAGTGAATTTTGCATTTAAAATGAGCAAAGAAATGATGTCCAGAAATGTTATTACATCAAGGCATTAATACAACTACTAGAAGTGCATAAAAATGTAGATAAAAATGATGCATAGTCAAATTTATTAAAAATACTACAAAAAAAATAACAATGATAAATAATAATAAAATGTTGCAAACTAAAACCATACTCATGAGTCATAATATCATTAAAATAAAAGAAAGCCAAATCCAACAACCTACAATGTATGTTGTGAATTTAGAAATATTGGAATCCTTATTACAACCACGAAATTTTTTTAGGTATATATGCATCCCTTCTGCATTTCTGTAATCATTACGTGTCATGAAAATTTAGTTAGCCTGTGGTGTCTCCAAGTGGTCATTACACCTGTCCAAAGGAAGCCAAAGGACATCTTAATTTCATCCCATGAACCAAACACAGGCTATTTGATCATTAGAACATGGTTATCATTCGTAAAAGGGTTTCATCTTCTAACTATGAGAATGGTTCCACTGAAAAGCACCACAAAATTTTGTACCAAAAACCTTCCACAAGGTAATGAACTACTCCTAATGACATTACAATGGAAATTTATGTCTATTAAGCAATATGGTGATTGTGACATGTACAAAAAAAAAAAAACTCATTTTTCCCTCCACCAAATTCTGCCAGGCCATTTTTAGGGCCTGGATTAAGAAGTCCAGGAGCCACATGGTGGCACTCTCCAAGCCCCTAAACCTTGACACAAGGTTTTTTACTATTTTTTCTACAAGAAGAGTTACACTTGATATTGTATCCCATAGCCCCTATCTCTCTAAGATCACCTTAGTGGTGTTATCTTCATAGATGAGAGTTTCTCACTCAAATAGCATGCCCAACTATGTTGTTCTGAGTGGGTTGAATAACCCAACCTGCAAATTTTCAACTATCCAAAAATTGTGCAATCCTCAGATTTTATTTTCAGCCATATATGTTCTTCATGCATTGTTATTTACAGCTCTATATGTATTAATCATTTGACATAAGTGTTAGTGTCAGTATTTGCGGCCTTCCTCCAGTGATCAAACATGATCTTACAAAGTGATTTTAAGGTGTCAAGGTCAAATTTTGTCATTTCAGTGAGTCTTCAAGCAAAATTTGGTCACTAGGTATTAGGTCTAGAGTTTCTAGGGTTTGCTTTTACTCCTGTCAAAGTTGTCCAAATGTCAGTCCATGTCACCTTTCAGCTGAGTGTACCATCATTCATAGGGTTGTCATCATCATGCTAGATTCCAAAGGGTCATTTTACACCTTGTTCATGCTTCAGTTGAGCCTAGGTAAGGTTCATTTCCCAATCCTAGGGTTTTGAAGGTAATTTCTCTTATATAGTCAAATCATCAGCAAAAATTGTATCCTGATGTTCATACACCTTCCCCTATCCTTAATGTACCTTATTAAACACTTCCCATCACTGAGATCCCCCAAATTCCTCATTTTCGCACAAACCCTAGTTTCTTGCTACAATTTGACAATTTTCTAGGCTAGGCCTATGTTTTGCCCTTTCGGACCCCTTCCCCTCACTCAATATTTGAAATTCCACTTTCCCCTACTTCCTAACATTCTTCCCTACTTCCAAAAATTTTATGAAGAATTTAGAAGCCCCTTATCCCCTTCATTTCACTTCATTTCTACAAATCCCTTGTTCCACACATTGGGATAGGTTTTACTCCAATGATGTTTATGAGCAATAAAAGATGAATTTGGGAAAACTGAGAGAGGTTTTTGTCTAAAATAGGCCAAGGAAGAAAAAATCCTTCACTTTTTACACAGGTTTCATGGTTTTAGAGAAATTTCAAAAATACAGTTGCCTCAGGAGAATTGATGCACCTCTGAAGTGACCTTGGGAAAATAAAGATTTATCCTAGCTTGGTTGGAAAAATGACTTATTTGATGCATCAAATGATAACTAGACACAAATAGATTTCCAATGAGCTATCATGAGCTCAATTTGGAGTTGAGGAAGACCTTTGAAAGTTGACTGCAACAGCACTCTGCCTTGAGGCAGCCTCATTTTGCACATTTTGACCAGTGTTGGGAGATTTGAATTTTGACAAGGAAAATGAACTCCAAATTGAAAAATTCAAGTTGGGTTGGAAAGTATAATCAATAATATTTCCAATGAGCTATCCCACACCCAATTCTGACACCAGGAAGACCTCCAAAAGTCTCCTGCAAAAAGGCGCTACGCATTGAGATGAATTTTGGAAATTTTGCCTTAAAAAATAGAGTTTTCTGCCCAATGCGCCACGCCACCTGGCACTCGCTTTTGATGGGGGACTCATTTTGATGAAAAATAAAAAAATTTGGATTTTTCATGAAAAATTATGCATGCCTACCAATGGCCAAGAAATTTTGACAGGTTTTGAGCCCCCAAAAAGGTCAAAAACACCCCAAAAATTACCTTTCTGCCCCTTTTTTGACACACAGGAAGCAGTCTTGGGAGAACTTGGTTTTGGAGGGGAAAATGGAGGCCAAATTAAAAAATTCCACTTGTGCTGGAAATTAGACAAGTATACCTTTCCAAAAATCCCACTTGGAGAAAATTTGGACACCAGGAAGGCCTTCAAAATCAGCTGCAAAATGGCGCTACGCATAGGGAAATCAGCGCGGCGCATTGGAGGAATTTTGCTCATTTTTGGTCAAAAACTCTGTTTTTTGCCTAATTTTTTCACAGTTTGACTTTTTCCTTCTAATTTTCAAAATCATGATGTAATTTAATGTGACATGATTGATTTTGATGTAATTATGCTAAATTTTCACTCATAGAGGTAGATTCATCTATCAAAAGGTAGTTTGCAACTGAATGAATCAATTCCCTAGTTTTTAGAGGCAGCTATTCCACTACCTACTTTTTAGTTCTCAGTTTAGAATTTGTTGGAACAGCTCCTAAACTCATTATATCGACCCCTAGAAAATAGGATGAGTTTTTTTTTGCCTATATCTTATGTTTTTTCAGTCATTAGCATGGTTGGACTTTTGGGAATGCTTTGAGCATTATTGTACATTCATCTCTGCAGTTTGGCAAAGGAATAGACTAGGGTTTGTAGCACTTTATGGGATTCTTGTGGAATATTGATTTGGTATTATGTTTCCTTCTGTAATTGCAAGTTTTACATGTGATTTATGTAGGCCATTATCTTTCTTTGCTTCATCTTAACTAAATCAAACAAAGATTAAGGTAGAATCCATTGAAAAATGCAGTGCTCTACCTAGGGTTTGTTTAGTTATTTATGTTTTCAGCTGTTTGAAGAGGATCCCTGAGACTTTCATGCCCTCTCTAACTCCTCATCAATCTAAAAGCTCTCCATCTCACTCAAATTTAAGTACTAAACCATTTGCCTACCTTGCCCCATAGAGATCTCTACAAAACTAAGCCTCATTCCCCAGACCCAAATCTGCCTTTCCATTTGAGCCAACAAAACATCATTAAATTCAATCAAACTCTTCTGCACACATACCTAGCCTAAAATCAGTCTTCACATCAAGTCATCTCAAGCCTCATTGATCATTTTTGTTGAGATTGACAGGGAGAGAGCCCTCTCCTGACTTGGTAGGGCTGGCTACCAGGTTAAGCGTGGTTTGATGTTACCATAGATTTTTCCTTTCTTAGCATGAGGTAGATTTAGGACCTAACATTGTGGCGACCATACTAGGGAGATGAAAAGTTTTTTGTTTTCTTTTTAAACCACAGATGAAGCCTGAAGTTAGCCAGGTAGCCTTCAAACTTCTCTTGATCTGCAAGTGCATAGTAGATGAACGCTGCTTCAGTCAATCTCCGGTTTAGTTTATGAATTGAACATCTGGTTTCCTCAGTAAAATGTAATCAAGTTCAGATTTGATTGTTGATGGTGGACAACGATCAGACACCGCAGGGCTAAAATCATTCACCTCGCGACTCTAAATCAGTTTCGAGATCAGATCCAAGGACTCCATTGGAGGATGAACCTGACCAGTAGAAACGTGAAAGGACAATATGGAAAGATCAAGTATTCAAGTTGGAATTTCATCCAAGACATTTTGTTCTTTGTCATAAATTATTTCTTCTCTTTTCCCGAGAATTTCAAGAAGGCTTTGAAAAGTATATTGTATTTGAGAAAAGACCCTCGACCTGCAGTTGACTCTTTCCCTTTGAAGATTGTAAATACCAAAGATTTGCATGCCTTTGAGCTTGATCAAGACCTTTCTTCTGAATCTTGTGATGACCATCTTCAAACTGATGAAACTCAAGAGACCAAGACTGATTCTGCAACATTTGTACATACCCTTATACCTTGTAAAATTCCAGATCGATACAAGCCTCTGATTTTACCTCCTATATCCCATGCTTTCCCTAAAAATCATGACCTATATCTACCAAGATTTGATGGTGAACGCGAAAATATCACTGCTGAGAGACATGTATTGAATTTTGAATCTTTTCTTAACCTTTTTGAAGTTGATGAAGAGGATGTTAGTATTAGGATTTTTGCTCTTTCTTTGCAAGGCAAAGTCAAGAGTTGGTTCAAAACCCTACCTGATGCGAGCATCTCAGATTTCCAGCAGTTCGTCAAAGTTTTCCTCAACAGGTGGGTGGTCAGACATAACCCTTTCTTGATTATAGAAGAGTATAACCAACTGAAAAGACTGCCAGGGGAAACAGTACAAAAGTTTTCTACAAGATTTAACCAAGTTTGTTATTCGATGCCAATTAATATAAGACCTCCTCTTGGATCCGCTCTCTTACACTATCCTGGTGCCTTTGATCCGGAAATGGAGTTTCAGCTGAGAGAAAGGAATCTTGCAACACTTGAAGAGATGCAGAATAGTGTAGTAGATGTAGAGGCTCATTTTCTGATCTGAAGGGCAAAGTTGAAGGAAGAAGAGATGATAAACATAGATCCAGAGGAATCGACATCTCTAGAGGTAAAGCTTGACATTTTGGTAAGTGTAGTGGAAGAGATGATGCAAAAGATCACCACAAGGAATGAGTATAATGTTCAAGCTCATCGCTCGTTGATTGAAGAAGAACAAGTTTTTGATCCAAAACATCTTCTTTCTTATCCCAGTCATCATAGATCTGATAATGATTGTTTTGTAGATCATCTTGGAGAAGAGAGATCTGTTGATATGACATGTATGCTTGATGATGTGTTTTATACTGATGATTGGCCTCAGTTTGACTAGTATGATGACGATTATGTTCTCCAAACAGAAGCTAATCTTGCAGACAAATCAACAACTAGTTTGTGGAAGGAGGAAGTCCACTTTCAACAGCTCAAATACATTGATCAAACGATGCATATCAGCTATGGAAATTATGAGGAAAGTGCAAATTTTTTTGAAGTGAAGGATATTTTCCTTTTTGTTTTGCTTCATTTCAGTTCATAAGAGACAACATTCATGCAATCCGAAATCAACTATCGACAAGTCTTGATTTGGACCATCTTGAGGGAAATAAAAACCTTGTTCAAGACTTCTCATATCCAGATTTGCAGCCCCCGAATGCCATTGATTTTCAAGTTGCAGATGAAGACATGGAAGCTGGCACATATGATCAAATGATACAGGATGATTCTGTATCATTTTGTTTTGAATCATTTTAGTTTTTGAAGGGTAAATTGCATAGTATATCTTCAAATGAGTAGCCTGTAGGAAATCATGTAATCTCATCGGAACCAATAGAAAATGGGTTGCAATAATCTTTTCAAGTTTTTCACGATCCAATAGCTGATGTGTTGGATGATGTCTGCAGTCAAAGTCTTTCTCCATTGACTACATGTGAGCTTGAAACGTGTGCTGATATAAACTTGATCCCGCAACTGGTTTCTTTGTCATTTTTAGCAGGATTCTTGTCACAAAGCTCAAAACAAATTTTGCATTCATGGTATGAGGAGAAGAGAAGTAATCCATTGGATGAGCTAAGTCCCAATGTGCATGAACTTCAAGATCCTTCTGCAGTGTTTTTGGAGGCGGATAGAGAATCCATATCATTCAACGAATCTGTTTCCAAGTTTTCATGGGAGTTGCCTTTCAGTAGTTCTCTCTTGTTGTTCATAAATGAGCACCTGTGGAGAATTCAAACAGTAGCTAGAATACTTACTTGGTTGCATTGGTTATTTCATTTCACTTGATCGGGTGATGAATGGAACAACTAGAGTAGGTTGTATTGAATAAGCTTCATATTGAGCATATTTTCCAGTTTGTCGGTTGTGTTTAAGTATCGAGTCAATTTGTGTCATCAAGTCGTCAGTTTTCAGTCATGCATTTCAGCTGGAATTTTTGACTCCATTTCCCAATGGATGAAGGCACTTGTCTGCTCTCCTAAAGATCTACCGTTCTTGGCACCTCCAAGGAGCTACCATCCCCATTGGAGCCAATGTTAGTGTCAGTATTTGCATCCTTCCTCCAGTGATCAAACATGCTCTTACAAAGTGATTTTAAGGTGTCAAGGTCATTTTTTGTCATTTCAGTGAGTCTTCAAGCAAAATTTGGTCACTAGGTATTAGGTCTAGGGTTTGCTTTTACTTCTGTCAAAGTTGTCCAAATGTCCGTCCATGTCACCTTTCAGCTGAGTGTACCATCATTCAAAGGGTTTTCATCATCATGCCAGATTCCAATGGGTCATTTTACACCTTTTTCATGCTTCAGTTGTGCCTAGGTAAGGTTCATTTCCCTCTCCTAGGGTTTTGAAGGTAATTTATCTTAGATAGTCAAATCATCAACAAAACTTGTGTCCTAATGTTCATACACCTTCCCCTATCCTTAATGTACCTTATTAAACACTTCCCATCACTGAGATCCCCCAAATTCCTCATTTTCGCACAAACCCTAGTTTCTTGCTACAACTTGACAATTTTCTAGGCTAGGCCTGTGTTTTTCCATTTTGGACCCCTTTCCCTCACTAAATATTTGAAATTCCACTTTCCCCTGCTTCCTAAAATCCCTCCCTACTTTCCAAAATTTTCTCAAGAATTTAGAAGCCCCTTATCCCCTTCATTTCACTTCATTTCGACAAATCCCTTGTTCCACACATCGGGATAGGTTTTACTCCAATGATTTTTCTGAGCAGTAAAAGATGAATTTTGCAAAACGGAGAGCGGTTTTTGTCTAAAATAGTCAAAGGAAGAAAAACCTCCTTCACTTTTTACACACGTGTCATGGTTTTAGAGAAATTTCAAAAATACATTTTCCTCAGGAGAATTGATGCACCTCTGAAGTGACCTTGGGAAAATCAATATTTCTCCTAGCTTGGTTGGAAAAATGACTTTCTTGATGAGTCAAATGATAACTAGACACAAAGATATTTCCAATGAGCTATAATGAGCTCAATTGGGAGTTAAGGAAGACCTTCAAAAGTTGACTGCAACAGCACTCTGCCTTGAGGCAGCCTCATTTTGCACATTTTGACCAGTCTTGGGAGATTTGATTTTTGACAAGGCAAATGAACTCCAAATTGAAAAATTCAAGTTGGGTTGGAAATTAGACTCAATAATATTTGCAATGAGCTATCCCTTGCCTAATTTGGAAATCGGGAAGACCTCCAAAAGTCTCCTGTAAAAAGGCGCTATGCATTGAGATGAATTTTGGAAAATTTGCCTTAAAAAACAGAGTTTTCTGCCCAATGTGCTGCGCCACCTGGTGCTCGCTTTTTATGGGGGACTCCTTTTGATGAAAACTCAAAATTTTTTGATTTTTCATGAAAAAATATGCATGCCTACCAATGGCCAAAAAATTTTGACAGGTTTTGAGCCCCCAAAAAGGTAAAAAACACCCCAAAAATGACCTTTCTGCCCCTTTTTTGACACACAAGAAGCAGTCTTGGGAGAACTCGGTTTTGGAAGGGAAAATGGAGGCCAAATTCAAAAATTCCACTTGGGCTGGAAAGTAGACAGGTAGACCATTCCAACAAGCCCACTTGGAGAAAATTTGGACATCAGGAAGGCCTTCAAAATCAGCTGCAAAAAGGCACTACGCATAGGGAAATCAGCATGGTGCATTGGAGGAATTTTGCTCATTTTTGGTCAAAAACTCTGTTTTTCCCCTAGTTTTTTCATAGTTTGAATTTTTCCTTCTAATTGTAAAACTAATGATGTAATTTAATGTGACATTATGGATTTTGATGTAATTATGTTAAATTTTCACTCATAGAGGTAGATTCATCCATCAAAAGGTAGTTTGCAACTGAATGAATCAGTTTCCTAGTTTTTAGAGGCAGCTGTTCCACTGCCTACTTTTTAGTTCTCAGTTTAGAATTTGTTGGAACAGCTCCTAAACTCATGAGCTCGACCCCTAGAGGCTAGGATGAGTTTTTTTTTGCCTATATCTTATGTTTTTTCAGTCATTAGCATGGTTGGACTTTTGGGAATGCTTTGAGCATTAT
Organism: Pinus albicaulis; assembly: GCA_034641835.2. Taxonomy (NCBI): domain Eukaryota; kingdom Viridiplantae; phylum Streptophyta; class Pinopsida; order Pinales; family Pinaceae; genus Pinus; species Pinus albicaulis. The sequence continues at coordinate 463,088,258 of CM076581.1, forward strand.
TGTACATTCATCTCTGCAGTTTGGCAAAGGAATAGACTAGGGTTTGTAGCACTTTATGGGATTCTTGTGGAATCTTGATTTGGTATTATGTTTCCTTCTGTAATTGCAAGTTTTACATGTGATTTATGTAGGCCATTATCTTTCTTTGCTTCATCTTAACTAAATCAAACAAAGATTAAGGTAGAATCCATTGAAAAATGCAGTGCTCTACCTAGGGTTTGTTTAGTTATTTATGTTTTCAGCTGTTTGAAGAGGATCCCTGAGACTTTCATGCCCTCTCTAACTCCTCATCAATCTAAAAGCTCTCCATCTCACTCAAATTTAAGTACTAAACCATTTTCCTACCTTGCCCCATAGAGATCTCTACAAAACTAAGCCTCATTCCCCAGACTCAAATCTGCCTTTCCATTTGAGCCAACAAAACATCATTAAATTCAATCAAACTCTTCTGCACACATACCTAGCCTAAAATCAGTCTTCACATCAAGTCATCTCAAGCCTCATTGATCATTTTTGTTGAGATTGACAGGGAGAGAGCCCTCTCCCGACCTAGTAGGGCTAGCTACCAGGTTAAGCATGGTTTGATGTTACCCTAGATTCTACCTTTCTCAGCCTGAGGTAGATTTAGGCCCTAAAAATAATTAAAAGGAAAATTTGTTGATTTAGTTGACATTATCATTGAAGAATCCAAGGGTTGGTTTGCGGCTGCTATATTTTTTGTTTCACTGCTGTTATAACTACTGCAAGAGTGAATAATCAGATCTGGTTTATGTGGGATAAGTTGCCCTAAATGGCTGAAACTTATCTAGATAGTTTGGTATATTTTCTCCTTGGATTTCATAGGGCTGTTAGAAAATGAAATATTGTATCTTTTCCACTACTGTCTTATACTCTATTTCATAACATCCATAAGACTAAAAATTCACATGGTTGATATTCAACAAAACTCTAGTCAAAGAGATGAAATTTATGTTTTTCATTAATTTTCATTTTCCATTCATCTGGAAACTTAACACCAATGCCATGTGGCCCAATTATGAATTCCTTGGTAAAAAAAACATATTACTACATATAAATTGGACTGACTTGGTCACTTGACAAAATTCCCTCCATAGTTGACGATTCTATTCCACATAACTCGAACTAGAACTGATCGTCAAATAAGGCATATGCAAGCATTCAGCTAGACTGGTAAACAAATATCCTTGCTTTAGTGATTTTATCTTCATAGATGAGAGTTTCTCGCCCAAATAATCTACCCAAATATGGTTTTTTGAGTGGGTTGAATAACCCAACCTGCCTATGCAGTTTCAAAGCTTTCTAGATAGCATGTATGTGCCTATTGTGTTGTTATCCATCAAATTATTTCAAGGAAGTTCTATGAATTAGGGTTGGGGACAAATTTATTAAACATCCAATGAGGTACATCAACCTCCAGAATCCCTATTTCAGGTGCTAAATACTTGGCCATAGAATTTAGGATTGCCCCATTATGGTTAGACCTAATTCCCCAACCACTCTATTTATTCTACTCCTCGGCACCAAGCTCAAAATGTCTCTCAAGGTAATAAAAAAGGTGGGTTCATGTCACCTGAAAGAAGCAAAACTCTTAAAGAAAGAAAGTGGCCACTATAACAGTGTCAATTGCTAGCGAGCCTGTAATTTCAGCAAATGGGGAATATTTGAAATGACTCAAGGCTCCTAATATGGGAAATTGGATACAAATTTATAGGCTTAAAGGCATGGTTTCAATGAAACCTTACAAGGTAAGAGAATATGGACTACATCACTTCCAATCCACAATGATAACGATCTCATGAATGTCAAGAAGGTATGCACCCCTATATAAAATTCATAGCTCATAACATTAGAATTATGATCCCTAGTTTACATATTTTTTGATTACAAAATTTAACTGTCTTTTTACTTCAAATGGTCCTAAATTCTATTTCCAATTTGATCATATTGTTTCTAGTCATATGGATGCCAAGAGGAAGACTGTCACTTTAGTTTCTACCAGCCTTTCTTCAGTTGTGGGGTGCGGCACAAACCCATTATAGAGTTGAATGTTCAACCTTGATACCATTTATGCACCTATTGATGCTAAGGAAAAATGAATTTCAGAACTGGATGGCGGACAAGCTGGCTGATTCTCAGTGGCTAGTTTGTAGGAACTCCAGCACAGTTGGAACTCTAGATGATAATTAAGGTGTGTTTCCTGTCAGAATTCCCTGGAGAGAAAATTTCACTAAGTTTTGAGATCATGAGAGATAAACAAGGATAAAATATAACCAACAACACACCCTAAATCAGCAAAAAACACAAAACACGCAAAGAGGAGAGAAGAACATGAACAAGAGAACACTGCGTGCAACTAAAGAATTGGGCATAAGAGAGCACTTATCTCCTGATCAAACAATTTATTTGTACAATATTTGTACACACTCTAAGGTGGAACACCCTCCCTAAGAGGAGTTACAGGCCTATTAATCTAGATTGGTCCCAACCACCTAGATATAATATAATTGGCCTTTTGAATTATTTTGAATATGACATTGTGACTAGAAACCTTCAACTAGAAAACACAATATAGAAACACTACAGACAACCAAGCACACTTTCAGAAGAAAGCAGTAGTAACATACATTTAATCACTCTTCAGACAGGAATTCCTAGCCAAATTCAATTTTTTGTCAATGCTCTATGCTCCCCTATAGATACAAACCATGTCCCTAAATCATCACAAGGGGAAAGTAGCTATATGAAACATCTCTGCATAGATAAATGTATATATGAACAAGGTAAACATTGAATAATAAATTACTCACTGTACATTCCAGCTCTCCAAACTTCTATGGAGGAATAGGAGCTCCTAAACTATGTTGGGGAAGTATCTGATAACATATAATTAACCACAAAAACTTAACTAAAGAAGAGCTCAACATCAGCATCAAAGAATTTGATAAAAAAATACAAAACACAGTAGCAAAATTACACTAAAATATAAAGGAGGCTCCAAATTACCCCTGAATAGCCAACTAAAGGTTGATTATTGGCGTAAAATGGCATAACAGCTGGTGGCATATTTACTACTGCATCATGAAATCAAAATTGATTAATTTTATTAGTTATTGCAAGGTTGCAAAATATGGCAATGGGAAAGTTTAACAAAATACAAAATCCATACTTCTCTAATCAAGCTAAAACTTACATATCCTATCAGGATGATTTTATTAGCAATTTGACCCAAATTTGTAGCTACACAAAAGATTAAACCATAGGTAAAATCAAAGAGTAAACTTTGTATAAAAAAATATGGTAATCAACCAGTAATATTTCAATAAAACATACACTTGTTTTAAACTAGCACTACAATAATATTATCACTCCATTTACTCATACATATATAATGACATGAATAAGAAATTTTTTAGAAAATAATATATTACAAAGAAATGCGACACATAAAATATGCGGAAAACACAAGCACAGAAAACACGTAAAACTAGAGAGACACAGATGTACGTGGTTCACCTAGTTTGGGCTACGTCCACCCTGAATAGCCAGTCCTTCCTTTCTATTATCCGGAAAAATGAAGAGACACAACCTACAGCAAATCCACTATAATATGCTCTATTCTCTCTCATGGTCTCCCTTTGAGAATACACATACAATGCACAACCGCAATACAATACCCTCATACAAGTGAGGGGTTGCCTTCTAGGGGAAAAAACCCTAAACTGAACATAACTTCTATCCTCAGATCATCCACCTAATGAACGGCCCAGATTGACTAGAAATTACTATACTTTTACAAGGCAATTTTACATCTATTTTTAGCTTCAGGGGCACTGCCCCCGAAACCTCCTGCCAGGTGGGGGCTCCATAAAGTCGCAGCCGCCCCCACCTGGGCCCCCCAGGAACCATTTAATTAAAGGCGGTGTTTCCACCCCATTAAGGTACAGGGGTCCAACATTGTGATACAAATCAAACAAGATAATCACACTCCACACCCAACAATATCCCACTTGGACACTGATTGTAGCAACTCCACCACTACTTCATTTGCTAGACAATGACTCCTCTTTGGACCTAGTTGTTTCTCATCTTCATCGTCATCCTTCAAGACCAATTGAAACTGAGCATATTCTCAGTTTCTCCCTAGTTACAACTTTTGTTAGCATATCTACAAGATTCTGGCTAGTGTGTATCTTTTCCAGCTTCAATTGTCCATATTCCAATACTGACCATATGAAATGGTACTTGAGTTGTATGTGTTTAGTCCTGGAATGAAACGCTGAGTTCTTTGCAAGATGAATGGCACTTTTGCTATCACTGTATAATGTGCCCATATCATGCTCCTTACCCAATTCATCCATAAACCTTTTTAACCAAATCATTTCTTTACTAGCCTCTGTAGCAGCAACATACTCTGCTTCTGTTGTTGAAAGTGCAACAACACTTTGGATTTTTGAAACCCAACTGACAGTTGTTCCACCTACAGTAAATACATATCTTGTAGTGCTCCTCCTGTTATCTCTGTCACCTGCCATATCTGCATCAACATATCCCTATAGAGCAATGTTTGAACCACCAAAGCATAATGCTTGATTTGTGGTACCTCTCAAATATCTGAGAATCCAGTTTACTGCCATCCAATGTTCTTTTCCTGGATTGTTCATGTACCTGCTTACAACTCCCACTGAATGTGCAATATCAGGCCTTGTGCAGACCATTGCATACATTAAGCTTCCAACTGCTGATGCATATGGAACTTTAGACATATAATCCATGTCTTCTTGGGTCTTTGGGCACATCTCCTTACTAAGCTTGAAATGGCTAGCAAAAGGTGTACTAACTGGTTTTGCATTCTGCATATTAAATCTTTTCAACACCTTTTCTATGTACTCATTCTGAGACAGTGTTAATTTGTGATTTTTCCTGTCTCTAGCTATCCTCATACCAAGGATTTGTTTTGCGGCTCCCAAATCCTTCATTGCAAATGAATTTGCCAATTTTCTTTTGAGCACATTTATTTCCTGCATGTTAGATCCTGCAACAAGCATGTCATCTACATACAATAACAATATAATATAGCTGCCATCATTTTTCCTTTTTAGATAAACACAATGATCAGAGTGACATCTAGTATAACCTTGTTCAGACATAAACTTATCAAATTTTAGATACCACTGCCTTGGAGCCTGTTTTAAGCCATACAAGCTCTTCTTTAACTTGCACACCAATTTTTCTTTCCCTTTGACCTCATATCCTTCTGGTTGCTGCATGTATATCTCTTCCTCCAAATCTCCATGGAGAAATGTTGTCTTTACATCTAAATGTTCAAGATGTAAATCTTCCGCTGCTACAAGACTTAAGATAGTTCTGATTGAAGTCATCTTAACAATAGGAGAAAATATTTCATCAAAATCAATACCTTTCTTCTGTGAAAACCCCTTCACCACAAGTCTAGCTTTGTACCTCTGTTTTCCTCCATCTTCTTCCTTCAGCCTGTAAACCCATTTATTCTGCAATGCAGTTTTACCTGCAGGAAACTTGACTAAGTCCCAAGTCTGGTTATGCATTAAGGAGTCCATCTCTTCTTCCATGGCTAGCTCCCACTTCTTCCTACTTTCAACTTGCATTGCTTCTTCATAACATTTAGGTTCACCAGAATCAGTCAACAATAAATAATATAATGAAGGAGAGTATCGTTCAGGGGGTCTACTTATCCTGGTAGATCTTCTAACACCACTTTCAGGTGTTTGAGGTGCCTGTTGCAGTTGTGGTGGTTGTTGTTGTTGTGGCTCTTGATTATTGTTATTTTCAGGCACCTTTACCTTTTCTATGATCTCATCAAGAACTGTGTATTCTTGGTTTTCTTTTTCCTGTTTCTTTTCCTGCAATTGATTCTTATACAAGACCTTTTCATTGAATATTACATCTCTGCTCCTAATGATTTTGTGATTTTCATAATCATATAAGCGATAACCAAAATCATTAACACCATATCCAATAAAGGTACATTTCTTTGATTTTCCCTCAAGCTTTGTTCTGTTTTCTTTATTAATATGGACAAAGGCCTCACAACCAAAAGGCTTTAAAAAAGAGTAGTTTACCTTTTTACCTGTCCATGCTTCCTCTGGAATACCACCATCCAAGGAATTTGAAGGCCCTCTGTTTATTAGATAAACAACAGTATCTACAGCATCTGCCCAAAATTGTAAAGGCAATCCTGCATGCAATCTCATGCACCTTGCACGCTCCATGATTGTTCTGTTCATCCTTTCTGACACACCATTTTCTTGTGGTGTTCTTGGAACTATCTTCTCTCTACGAATTCCATGCCCTGAACAGTACCTATCAAAATCTTTGCTGCAATATTCACCTCCATTTTCTGATCTGAGACACTTCAACTTCTTTCCTGTCTCAATCTCAACCAAAGCTTTCCATTTCTTAAAAGTATCAAATACATCAGATTTATTCTGAATACAATAAATCCAAGTCTTTCTAGTTGCATCATCAATAAAAGTAACATAATAACGAGAGCCACCGAGAGATGATACCAAAGTAGGTACCCATACATTTGTATGCACAAGCTCTAATTTTTTTCTCTTCTTTTCTTTCCCAACTCTGAGAAATTTGACTCTCTTCTATTTTCCATAAATGCAGTTCTCACAGAAATCCAAATCAACATTCTTCAAACCTGGCAACAAATTTCTTGAGTGAAGAATCTTCATCCCCTTCTCACTCATGTGTTTGAGCCTATGATGCCATAATGCTGCATCTGATCCTTTGGAAGTTAAAGCATTAACAGACTTAGAAATACCATTACATAAATACAATGTACCAATTTTTTTTCCTTTTGCTATTACTAGGGCTCCTTTGGTGACCTTCCAAGTTTTATCTATGAAAGTTGTCACACAACCTTCACTGCCTAACTGCCCTGTTGAAATCAGATTTTTCTTCAGATCTGGAACATGCCTTACCTCCTTTAGTAGCCATTGGTTTCCATTCTGTTGTTTTACAAGAAACATACCCATTCCAATAATTTTACAGGTTTTATCATCACCCAAACAGACTTGTCCAAAATCTCCTTGAACATAGTCATGAAAATATTTCTTATCAGGTGTGGCATGGAATGAAGCACCTGAATCTACTACCCAGGAATCAATAACATTTTCGAAAGAAAGAATCAAAGCATCTTGTAACACATCACTTGTTAGGTCCCTATATCACTAGTATAGCCCCTTATTATTGTTAGTGTAAACCCCTTATTGTTATTATTGTACCCTTGTAACCCCCATTTTGTTATTATTGTGCCCTTAAATTATTATTGTTAGGTCGGCTAGGATTACATTGTGGCCCACTAGGATTACATTATGGCCCCATGGACTCCTATATATAGAAAGGAGGTTTTGTAAATTGTATCATCCAAGAATTGTGTATTTATGTAATGTATTGGAGGTTGCCCCCTCGAAGTGGCTTATTTCTAAGGCGTTGATATCTCTTTTCTTCTATTTTTGAAGCTGGTTACACAACATTTGGTATCAGAGCTTTGGATTCTAGGGTTTCGCTGCTCCAAACAGGTCATCGTGGAATTTTCGCTATAACTTTTTTTCTACAAAGTTTCAGAAGCTGAAATTTTTAACCCCTTATTGTTATTAGTGTACCCTTGTAACCCCCATTTTGTTATTATTGTGCCCTTAAATTATTATTGTTAGGTCGGCTAGGATTACATTGTGGCCCACTAGGATTATATTATGGCCCCATGGACTCCTATATAAAGAAAGGAGGTTTTGTGAATTGTATCATCCAAGAATTGATCATTCATGTAATGTATTGGAGGTTTCCCCCTCGAAGTGGCTCATTTATAAGGCGTTGATATCTCTTTTCTTCTCTTTTTGGAGCTGGTTACACAACATTTGGTATCAGAGCTTTGGATTCTAGGGTTTCGCTGCTCCAAACAGGTCATCGTGGCATTTTCGCTATAACTTTTTTTTCTACGAAGTTTCAGAAGCTGAAATTTTTAGGGTGCGAAGCCGAAATCCTGAGGAAGCTTGTATAAAAATTTCAGACCTTGGTTCGCAATATTTGCGGAGATATCATCTGTGGAAGTCAGGTCTTTTTTCAAGCTCCTAAACAGGTCATCGTGGCATTTTCGCTATAAATCTGTTTCTACGAAGGTTCAGAATCTGAAATTCATATGGTACGAAGCTGAAATCCTGAGGAAATTCGTCAAAAAAATTTCAGAGCTTGGTTCGCAATATTTTTGGAGATATGATATGTGGAAGGTAGTGCTTTTTCAGGCTCCTGAATTTCATCTCAAAGAGGTGATCGTAGGAAAAGTTTAATAACTCTCTCTCTGAATATTGGATTGGAGTGCCGTCAAAAGTGGTCGCAAGTACACAGACTGAAGTTTCTGGGCTATCAATTTCAGAGACAAAGGACAAAACAGTGACACGTGGCAAGTCGTACCAGTTCGCTCTACTGAACCAGTCCAGAATTAGGTCATTGTGGGAGATTGGACACAACTTTGTCTTGGAGAATCAAAATCAGGTCAGACCTGTGGCATTTGAAAGAAGCTTCAGAGGGCTACTGCAGGGCTGAATTTCAGATATCGAAGATTTTCAATTACAGAGATAATTCAATTTCAATATCGATCTCCTAAAAGCTAGTAAAAGGTGTGTATTTTTTTTCCGAATTGCATAAGTCTTGTTTGAAGAATCAAGTTGAATTGATTCCAAGGGAATCTTTTAGAATAGATATCAATATTGGATTCTAAAATGGCCCCTAAAAAGAATTCAACACCCATTAAGCCTTCAGAAGGCTCTACTATGACTCATGAAGATGAAGAATGGCAACATGACATATCAAAATTACAAGAGCAAATTTCGCTCTCGCAAAGAATAACAAAAAATGAAATGGAAGTTTTGAAGAAAGGTGTGGAAACTAAGATGGATGGTTTGAAGAAAGGCGTGGAAGCTAAGATGATTGGTTTGGAAGCTAAGATGGATGGCATGGAAGTGGGCATGGAAGCTAAGATGGATGACATAAAAGACAACATGGAAAACATGAAGAGGGATCTAAAAGCATACATGGAAGGCTTGATGACAAGCTTAAAACCAGAAATGATTCCTAATGGTGGAAATATAGGAGAAGAACCTCCTGATGAGAACAAAATAATTGTTAATCATGATTTCATAAACTCGAATGTTGGCAGGAAGAACCACCATATTCCAAAAATGGATATGAGGAAGTTTGATGGAAAGGATCCTGTAACATGGATACTACAGATGGAGCAATATTTTGATCTCCATAACGTGCAAACACACAAAAGGTACGCATTGCAACTTTACATTTAGAACAAAATACATTTGTATGGTATCGATGGCTTTGCTCCCGTAAAAAAATTGTCACTTGGTCAATTTTTACGGAGGAAATGATAGCACATTATGAGGACACAAAGAGCAACACCTTCTTTAGCCAATTGATAAATCTCAAAGAAAAGGGTTTAGTGGGGCAGCACATTGAGGACTTCCAAAAATTGAATATAAGGGTAACTGATATTCCAGAGGAACACAGGATCGATCTCTTCATAGGCACTTTAAAGGATAACATCCAACATGAAGTTCGTGTTTTGGAACCGGATTCATTGGAGAAGGCATTCAGGTTAGCAAGAAAAGTTGAATGTAAAATAATGGCGACAAGGAAGCCTACCACTCAATTCTATAAAGAAGGAAGTGTTGCTACGTCTAGAAAAAAGAGCAAAAGGGCTTTGCTACAGTTGTGATAGAAAATACACTAAAGGTCATAAGTGTGCTGAGAAGAAATTATTTTACATAGATTGTGAAGAAGAAGAAGAAAATGAACAAGAAGAGGATCTACACCAAGAACCACCCCTAGAAGAAGAAGAAATGAATCCGACCATATCATGTAATGCGCTGGCAGGAATTACCACTCCTAAAACTCTCAAGATAGAAGGACATATAAAGAAGAAAAGGGTAATAGTGTTGATTGATTCAGGTAGCACCCATAATTTTATTCATTATAAGGTAGCCAAGGAATTAAATTGTTTCCTATACCCAGCACCAGAATGTCAAGTAATGGTTGCAAATGTAGGAACTATAAATTGCTCTGGAAAATGCCATAATATCAAGCTAACCATGGGGGAATATGTATTGATTAGTCCAATGCTTGCCATTCCTATGGGAGGTGCTGATGTTGTACTAGGAGTACAATGGTTACAATCTTTGGGGACGGTAGCTTTTAATTTTCAAGAAATTTTCTTGAAATTTTTTTCAGAAGGAAAGGAAGTCGAATTACGGGGTATTGCGAGGAAGCCAGGAAGGATAATAAGCTCTAATGTCATGACAAAGCTTCTAAAGAAAGAACAGCGAGGCGTAATTGCACAATTATGCTCAATAGAAGTTCCAACATCAAAATCATCTATTTCTGCAGATCTCCAACAAGTCTTGGACAATCATTCCAAGGTGTTTGAAACTCCCAAAAGACTCCCACCTATTCGTGATCATGATCATGCTATTCATTTGATTCCAGGAAGTGTTCCTCCAAACATCAGGCCTTATAGATATCCTTAATTCCAAAAGAGCGAAATTGAACGTATGATTGCAGAAATGTTAGAGGCGGGTATAATTCAACCTAGTCAAAGTTCTTTCTCTGCTCCTGTAGTATTGGTACACAAGAAGGATGGATCATGGCGAATGTATCCAGATTATAGGGAGCTCAATAAGCTCACCATTAAAGATAAATTTCCCATTCCCTTGATTGATGAATTATTGGATGAATTACATGGAGCAATTTATTTTACCAAGTTGGATCTTCGTTCAGGATATCATCAAATTAGAATGAAGACTGAAGATATTCCAAAAACAACATTTCGAACTCATGAGGGTCATTATGAATTTTTGGTCATGCCTTTGGCCTTACCAATGCACCTTCTACATTTCAAGGGTTGATGAATTCCATTTTCAAACCCTTCCTTAGAAAATTTGTGCTAGTATTTTTGATGATATACTAATCTACAACAGGTCTTGGAAGGATCATGTTGAACATGTTGACAGGGTGCTCAAACTATTGCAGGAGAAACAATTATATGCAAAAAGTCCAAATGTTTCTTTGGAGTACAAGAGGTGGAATATCTGGGTCATATTGTATCTCACGAGGGTGTTAAAGTGGACCCTAACAAAATTAAAGCCATTAAGGAATGGAAAGTTCCCACAACCATAAAGCAGTTGCGAGGATTTCTCGGGTTAACAGGGTATTATCGCAAGTTTGTTAAGAATTATGGGAGAATAGGAGCACCTCTAACAACATTATTGAAGAAAGATGCATTTTCATGGACTCCTGAAGCAACTAAGGCCTTTGAACGTCTTAAAGAGGCAATGTGCCTAGCACCGGTCTTAGCTACCCCAGACTTTACAAAAACCTTTATTGTGGAATGTGATGCCTCAGGAAATGGAATTGGTGCAGTTTTAATGCAGGAAGGAAGACCCATTGCTTTTGAAAGTCGTCCAATCAAAGGAAAATATTTACAGAAACCTATTTATGAGAAGGAAATGTTAGCAATACTATATGCACTAAAGAAATGGCGAACTTACCTAATGGGAAGACACTTCAAGGTAAAAACTGATCATGATAGTCTTAAACACTTTTTGGAACAAAGACTATCGTCAGAAGAACAGCAAAAATTGGTCACAAAGATGTTGGGTTATGACTTTGAAATAATCTACAAAAAAGGAAAGCTGAATGTTGTTGCAGATGCACTCTCAAGAAAGAATGAAGAGGTGGAAGTATTGCTTTGTGCCATTTCTATTATCCAACCAGATTGGATAACTGAAGCAAGAGATGAATGGAAGAAGGACAAAGATGTATGGATACTCATTCAAAAGTTGCAGCAAGATCCTAGTACATCTCATACATTTAGTTGGAAAAATGATTCCTTATGGTACAAAGATCGCTTATATCTTTGTAAGAATTCCCAACTAAAACAAAAGATTCTTCTTGAATTGCACACTTCTCCTTTAGGAGGACACTCAGGATTTTTAAAAACTTACCACAGGGTGAAGAAAGAATTTTTTTGGGATGGCCTTAAATCTGATATTCGAATGTTTGTGGCGGAATGTTTGGTTTGCCAGCAAAATAAAGTGGAAACAATTAAGACCCCAGGACTTCTACAACCTTATCCATTCCAAGTCAATGTTGGGAGGAGATTTCAATGGATTTTATCACAGGTTTACCTAAGTCCGAAGGAAAGAGTGTCATCATGGTGGTAGTTGATAGACTTACTAAGTATGCACACTTTTGTGCATTATCTCATCCATTTAACGCAAGTATAGTTGCTACTACATTTATGGATAGAATTCAAAAGCTACATGGAAGCCCAAGGGTTATTGTGAGCGACAGAGATCCCATTTTTATTGGAAATTTTTGGACGGAGTTATTTTCTTGTTTGGGTACTCAATTAGCTCATAGCTCATCTTATCATCCTCAATCCGATGGTCAAACCGAGATAGTAAATAAATGTTTGGAAGGATATCTTCGTTGTTTTGTATCTGATAAACAAACACAATGGGTCAAGTGGTTACCTCTTGCCGAATGGTGGTATAACACTTCCTTCCATACTGCAGCAAAAATGACCCCATTTATGGCACTTTATGGATATCATCCACCATCCATCACATCATCTTTAAGGGAAAATTCGAAGGTTCAAGCAGTTGAAGATCACATCGAGCATCAGCAAGAAGTTCTCCAACTCTTAAAGGATAACCTGAATTTGGCACAAAATCGAATGAAACAACAGGCAGATCAACATCGCAGTGAGAGAAGTTTTGATGTAGGAGATTGGGTATTTTTACGGTTACAACCATACAAACAAATGTCCCTCAAGCAAGCAAAGAAGGATAATAAATTATCGCCAAAGTACTATGGTCCTTACAAGGTGTTGCAAAAGATTGGTACTATGGCATACAAATTGGAGCTTCCTCCTTCTTCGCGAGTACATCCAGTTTTCCATGTTTCATGCTTAAAGAAGGTTATAGGAGAAAATCTTCCAGTTCAAACAATATTGCCAGAACTTGATGAGGAAGGAAAAATCATATTGGAACCCGAAGCGGTCATGGAAA